>LBNU01036179.1:236964-257048 GCA_014162995.1 Artemisia annua | reverse complement strand
ACTAGGGTTCCAAGGGTTGGAAACCCTAAAAGTCACAGCAAATTCGTCTTTAGGGTTTTCCCTAAAAGTTCTCCACAAAGTTCCACACTAATGAATGAAAATTAGAAAACTATATATAGATTTTACACTCTGACGGCGTCAGGTTATAAGGGCTGACGCCGTCAGCTCGCCGCCATTAGGTTTCTCGGATGGCCTAGATCCACTTCTGACGCCGTCACCCTTTATTGCCTTCTGGGCCGTCACTCTTTAAAATAACTCCTGACGGCCTACTTTTCCTAACACCTGAGGCATCAGGTGTTAATTCCAAAATTTTCTCTGACCCGTCATTTGATAATTGGTTTCCACTCTTTTGTCAAGGCTTTCTGACGGCGTCACCTTGTGATTTCTGATGCCGTCAGGTTGTAAATCTTCATCTTTTGAGACTTTGTCGTTTTCTTCACTTTTATGCTCCAAAAACGTCCGAATATGCATGTTTTCCAGAATTCCTCTCAAAAGTACCTAAAATGACAAAAGGAATGATTTAGGGCATTATTTGATCACATTTATATGAATTAGGGCTTAAATGACCCCCTAAAAGCGTAACACTTTTCGTCTCATCAATGCAGTTGATATAGATGAGTTTTCAGTCATAGACCTTAAAGATATGTTAACAAAATTAGGTTACAAAGAGGAAGACACTATGTACTTCCATTTTAGAATGCCTAATAAGGATTTTAGATATTTGAATTCATCCTTTAGCTAGTGACAGTGATGTTACATTTGGCAAAGTTTTTAGGAAAAAAATAAGGTGATTGAGGTATACTTGGAACTATGGTTGTCTAGTATAGAAATTTTTAAACAAAGAGCCAATAAGCCAAAGGTTACCTTTGATGTCCCACAAAAGTCTAAGAACATAGAACATGATGAGGATGTTGTCATGAATTCACAACCATGGGCAAATGAATTTGATATGTCAAATGATTTTGATCCTTTTTTTGAAAAAGACATTAGTTCTAGTGCTAAAGTAAGGGGCCAATCTAGTGGGATGAATATTGAAGTAGATGAGTCATCTAGGAAAAGAATCAAGAAGTTGAAGTTAGTTATTTAATGGAGGATGATGAGAACCCACTTAATGATGTTGAGGTTGATATGGACGATTTTAGGAAAACCATAGACCAGAATGTGGAACAGGTTGGTGGTAGTGAACCAGAAGTTGAAAACAATGATATTGAGGTTGATCATGAAGAATTTATAGCCAATCAGATTCTTAGGGTGATTTTGAATGTGGAAGAAATACAGCTTTAAGAAAGTTGACCAAAAAACAAAGATCAATTCATGGTATGGCTTCTGAGGGAAATTTTTATGTAGGGAGAAAGATACCTAGCAAAGAAGTGATTAAAGAAATGGTCAGTAAGCTTGCTGTGGAGGAAAGAAGGCAGCTACATCTTGATAGAAATGATAAGACTAGAGTAAGGGTAATTTGTAGAGGTAAAACACCAACATTTACTGATTTTGCAGAGTCAAATGAAGCTAGTGGGAGTAGGGGGACTGATATTTCAGGTAAAAAGGTTAATGGTCCAAAATCACATGAAGCTAGTGGGAGTAGGGGGACTGATAGGCCAAGTAAAAAAGTTAATGGGCTAGATGATGGGCCAACTGATGGGCCAGTTATAGATAATAGTCAAAAGTGCCCATGGCTTTTACATGTTTCCAAAGGTCTACAAGATGAGACATGGGTTGTCAAGACATTTAAGGACACCCATACATGCTTACAAACAAGAGATGTCAAAAAGTGTACAACATCTTATTTATCAAAAGATGTGCAACAGTCAATGGTTCCTAACCCTAAAATCCCAACTGCAGCTCTTAGAGACCAATTTCAAACAAAATACCACTTAGGAGTTTCCAAGATGAAACCTTACAGGGCAAAACAAATAGCAAGGGAGAAAGTGATTGGTGATTATGTTGGGCAGTATTCTCAGTTGAGGGATTATGCCTTAGCATTGCAAGAAGCTAACCCAGACACTACAGTTAAACTTGAGGTAGAAAGAGACATTGATCCCAACAGTGACACAAGGCAATTTAAGAGGATATATGTCTGTATAGGAGCATTAAAGAAGGGGTTCAAGGCTGGAAAGAGAGAGTTATTGGGTCTTGATGGTTGTTTCCTATCTGGACCTTGGCCTAGTCAAATTTTAACTGCAGTTGGAGTTGGCCCAAATAATGGCACTTATCCAGTTGCGTATGCTATTGTAGAATCTGAAACCAAAGATTCATGGAGCTGGTTTCTTGAGTGCTTCGGGATGATCTAGACTTGAACAGGAATTCAAACTTCACATTTATATCTGATAGACAAAAGGTAATACCTTTAATTTACTTATTTTATGCACTGTACTTATTTAGATAGCAATTACTTTGTTACTAATGCAATTACTTATGCAATTTTAGGGTATAATACCAGCCTTAGCTACTATATTCCCAAGTGCTGAGCACATATACTGCCTGAAACATATATATAATAACATGAAGCTTCTTTGGAGGGGTGAGTTGTATAAGGGTATGTTATGGATGTTTGCATCAGCAACTACCACTCAAGCATTTGACAGGAGGATGGAAGAACTAAAAGGAATTTCTATTGATGCATACCTTTGGTTGAAAAAGATTGATCCATGCCACTGGTCCAGGCCCATTTTTCTGATTAACAAGTTAACTATTTTATATTTGATTATAATGGTATTTCATTGTTTTAGATAGTCATAGTAATTATATTTCAGGAATAGCACATTGTGATGTCATGTTAAACAACATGTGTGAGGTGGTGAATAGGCAACTAGTAGATGGAAGGGATAAACCCATAATTACTTGTTTAGAGTTCATAAGGGAGTATTTGATGAAAAATATTGTTAATGTGAGAAAGGTTATTGATAAGTCTGATGGGCCTCTTACACCAAATGCATCAAGGTTGTTTAAAGTCATCAAAGAAGAAGCTTCTAAATATTTGGGTAAATGCTTGTTCTAACTGTTAATCAAATGCATAAAGGTTGTTAATCACTAAATGCTTGTTCTAACTGTTACAACCATAAAAATGTTATTGATTTACAGGTCACTTGGAATGGTGGTGACAAATATCAAGTCAATGGACCTTGGTCAGAGCAATGTGTGGTTAACATGAATACAAAGTCATGCTCATGTAGAAAATGGGAGTTAACAGGAATGCCATGCAAACATGCAGTGGCAGCAATCAATGACATGGGTAATAATGGTATGCCAGTTGGGATACCAGAAGCATATGTTCATGCTTGCTATTGGTTGAGAACATGGCAAAACATGTACAGTTTCAAGATTGATCCAGTGAATGATCCAGAGTTTTGGAGAAAGTCAGGTGTTCCACTTATTCTAACTCCACCAGATTATCACACTCCAATAGGTAGACCCCCAAAGAAAAGGAAGAAAACAGTATCTTAATTGATTGACAAAATGATGAAAAATGGGAAGTTGAGTAGAGCTGGGAAAACTGTAACTTGTAAGATTTGCAAGCAGGTAGGACACAATCAAAGGACTTGTAAACAAAAGAAAGATGTTGAAGCTACTACAACTGATACAAGAGCAACTGCAAACAAAGCTGCTACAACTAAAAGAAAGAAATCTCAAGCAGCTGCAAACAAAGGTGCTCCAAGGAAGAAAAAAGGAAATGCTTCTACAACTACTTCTCCAAGGAATAAAGGCACACAACAAACTCCAAGCACACCAACACAAAGACCTTCACAATGTATCATCATTAGAGACTCACCTTCTGCTAATACAAGAGGTTCACTAGCCGCAAACTTTCACAAGAATCTGCAAAAGGTAAAGGAAAGGGAATAGTTGTGGAGTGAATGGATGTGCTTTTTGATAAATGACTGTGCTTATACAACTGTGTTCTTTTGTTTGTTGTCTCTCTTTCATTAGGCTACTTATGGGTAAATGACTGTGCTTTTGGATATAAGTATTTGCAGTCTCTATATACTGCATTGTCTTTTGTAATGGATATTTGCTATCTTCTTTTGTAATGGATATTTGCATTCTTCTTTTGTTTATGTTTGGATTTGATAGTTTTGCACTACAGACCATGTTTGACCATTTTAGTCAAATAGTTGCATTTTGGATGTACGTATTCACAGGCATTGTCTTTGTTATGGATATAAGTATCCACATGCATTGGAGTCTTCTTGTTTGGATTTGTTACTTTGTAGTACAGACCATGCACTTGCATTTTACTCTATATTTTGACCATTTTAGTCAAACACTTGTACTAAACCAAAGCAAACCATTTGATTAACTTGTAACACTAATAACATTTAACCAACCAAACCATTTTATTAGCTTGAAAATCTGGAATTACAACATCCATATAGCTTCAAGGTTGGGATTACAACTAAGACCTAATATAAACATCCAAACAAAACCTAGAATTGAAACATCATCCAAAAGCTAGAATTACAACATCTATATAGATTCAATGACTAAGATAGTAGGCAAAAAACAACATCCAACTGAGACCCAAAATCATCTTCAATTTTCGAACGTCATTCACTTTTGTTGTCACTGTAGCTTCAAGGTTGTTCATTCTTTGCAACAAGCCAGGAATGATCTGAAGAGCTCTTCTACACATGGGTGGATCAAACCAAGAGACAAACCCACAGCTTCGCTACATTTATAAATTAGGTCAAAATCTAAAAAAATAAATAAATAAATAAATAAAACAAACTTACAAGATAACAAAAAATTAATACTTACTATGTTAGAACAACAGTTGAATCTCCTTCCTGGATTCCTTAGTAACCATGATGTTACAACCCTCAAAGGGGAAAAATGACAAACGGGGCATTCATCCATGACCTTGAGAAGATGGGTGTGTTAATGTGTTCGACTGTTTGTGTGTGTGTGTGTGTGTTAGTGTTAGTGTTATTAGGGATTTTGACTATTATAGTCAATCCCCTAAATAAGAGGTTAAGTGGTAAAAGGGGGGGGAATAAAGGGTTCACAGTAAATGACAAAAAAATCCCTCACGTGATTGTCTCGTGTATGGACTTAACGGCCTATTTAACGCAGTTACCAAATTTGGCTTCGATCCGTAATAAAAGTAAACCACAATGACTAGACCCGGTGAAAAAAAAAGTTGAGTGACCAAATAAGCAAGACCCGGCAAACCACAGTGACCATTTATGTAATTAACTCTAAAATTTAACAACCAAAGTTTTATTAATTACCCTCTCTTTTTTAGTGTTTTCTTTTTTACAAAATCGACACATCTGTTTTTATGCAAACATATTTTTTTTGATGAAATTTAATTGAGCTTAACTAAATTGAAGACAATTTTGACTATTATTGGCCAATATGAATGTTTTATTTTGCCTGCGTGGCAACATCGAGCTCTTTCATTGGTCAAGTTGAAAACTCTTCAAAGACTTTATTGTCCATTTTGTATGTTGTTTTATTATTTAAGAGGTGTTGCCCATGCTTTTAAACTCGTCTAGAGTTATAGTGCCCACGTATAAAATTAGATTTGGTTTCACTTTAATCTTACAAAACAAACGAGTCATATCTAAGGAAGAGTTGATGTCGGGCTTAGTCGAAACTGTATTTTGGTAGAGAGGGTAACCATTACAAACAACCTAACAAAACAATTATGTCAATTACAGTTCTGATCAAACTGAAAGAACTAATTATACCATATCACTCGAAGAACAAAGCTAAAAATGAAGTTTCTTTCAACATAAATGGACACACGAGACTTAAATGTTCATAACCGTAAACTACACTAAAACCCTATACCATCTATAACAACATGAATTACTGAATTTAGTAATAAACCATGTGCGATTTGAGTACTCTCTCCATCCAAATGTTATTGTTAGTACTCCCTCTATCCAGAATTTAGTAATAAACCCTAGACCATCTATATGAATTTCACATTTTTAAATGAGTAAATTGCAATCACCAGTTTCACCTAAATTTGTTATAAAAAGGAGCGGTGCCATGATAATAGTCAAGTGGAGGCAATTAAATTAACTAGGACTAATGCAAGTAGAATGTATATATGTGATTGATCAGCAATTAGATTTACTAGGACAATCACATATATTTATTACAGTCTAGAATTTATCGTATTATTTTAAAATATAAGAGCCAAAGAAGGTTCAATGTGTATAGAACCCTACTTAAATAGCTTACAAGACTACTCGAGAAGCCATACTCGACGATTGAAGTGAAATCCTCCTTATTCTATAAATAATATTTTGCTACTACGTATAGATAGATAGTTCATATAGAAAGATTTGATCATCGACAAAACACAACTTTGTAGTTAGTACCACCAGGGCATGAAGATTGACTAGTTGGGTCATCTTGAGGGTAGCTATAAGCATCAGGACACCTATCTTTAAAGAACCTAGAATAATCTGTCGGCCCACAACTACCACGCTCGGTAGTGCAACAATACTCGACAGTTTTAAAAACCGTACAAGGGTTGTTACATCCTCCTTGAGTTCATAGTTGCTCAGGGTACTGACTATTGAGATCAACAGCGCAACTTAGTTTCTTGAACGAAGCATCAACGGGGCTAAACTCCATTGGGATATTGAATTCATCAATGAGAGATATGTCAGGAAAGTCATTATTGCTGTCTTGGTTAAGAGCAAACTCGGCTAAAGTATTGGGTGGTGCCGTGGTGTCCCATAACCTTGGCATTCAAGTAATTAATCCATTGCAATAACCAGTTTCACATTTCCCTCGGCCATTGGCATCAACGTTGCAATTGGTCCGTCCCCATATACGAGCTCCAGCCTTCCCAGGGGCTACCCTGAGTTGCCAACTTTGACCAGTTTCAAGACGTCTACCTCCACCAGGCGAGGCAGCGGCCCATACAGTGTATGGACATTGGTTTATGACATCGAAATTGGCTGCTTGTGTGGAAGTAAAACAAAAGATGGTAAGAATGATGAATGAAATGAGACATTTTTTTGACATGATAAGCCATGTTTGGTATGTTTAGTATGTTTCAAGTGTGGATATTGGTGTGGCTTTGGTAGAATTGTAGAGCGGGTTTATACAGGGAAGGGTTTGCCATAAGTTAGGCATATAAGTGTGAATATTTTCCACAAAAATATCACAGATTATTAGTATCTATTTAGGTTTGAATTTTAAACGGAAATTTGAAGGCATGGAAATATGTTGATAAGGCAGAAAATGAAGTTTCGAGTAGTCCAAATAAAAGAGAAGTTAATTTACAACTCCCTTTTTCAAATTAACCAAGCAATCCAATGAAAATGTTTAATCAAAAGAATGGAGAAGAATGTGTTCACGTACAAATAAAACGATGAAAAAGAAGAAAAAGTTAAAAAGAAGACTATGGGGAAACTAAAAATAATACTACGTATTTACTAGTACTATTTGTGTAAATTACATATTTACATATAGTAATGTTATATCCACGCACAAAATCAACACACAAAATTCACTCGTTGACGTATCAACGGGTGATTGGCTTAATAAGAGAGAGAAGACAGAAACCACCACAATCACTATCTATATATTCTAATAAAGCAAGGTATGAAAAAGACCATTCTGCCCCATTAAAAAGTGAATGCTGATTTTTAAGTGTGTCTACTATTGTCTTTTTACAAATACATTTTAATCATAACATTATTTTCGGATTTGAATAAATACATTTGAATGTCTACAAATTTTTCGGAAGGAAACCAGAACGTAAAAGTCAAAGCTTACATGGTAAGCCACAATATTTTCGGTGCAAACCCCACAAACCTTCACCACTTCTTACCTGGCTTTTCAAAACTCATACATAAACATGACCAACTAATACCGATTCATTCCAAAAACCTCAACCCGATGTGAATCATAAACCCTAATGCTTGATCATCATCACAAATTCTTTTGAAACCAGTAAGTATCTTTATATTTTATAATAGTAAACGATATGATGTTTTCAATTTTAGGATTTGCAGCCTTAACAGGTCAATCCATAAAGAATGAGTATAGATATCATTTTGTTGGTCAAGATGAGAATTAGTTCTTCAAAAGGTAGATTCCTCATTTTCTTAAATCCATTCTTTTTGTTTTTTTATGCTAAATTGTTATTGTAATCGTCATCATTCATCTACTTTGTTATGTATTTTGGTTTTGTTTGAAAATTTAATTCATTTGAATCTTCAATGAGTTGTCTACTGATTTCTTTTTAGGTCTTAAACGGTTAACAAAGAATGATGAATGAACTTCCTTGACGAGATAGAGGTAAAACCTTGATTTTTATCATATGTTTTGTACCATTCGATATGCATATGATGTGAATATTGTCTTCGGTTACATGATGAACACTGAAAATAATGTCAAAAGAATTTGGTTAGCTTACTCAAGAAGTTTTTTATTTGAATTTATTTGATAACTAAGGAATGTTTTTAATTGCTAACATAAGTTTTACTGTTCTGTTAGGAATTCGCATTTCAAATGAAGTGAACCTCATCATTTTTCCTTAAATTATCTCTCAATATTTTCACTTTCTAATTTGTAGGAGTAGAAGATGATTATAATATGATACAAACATGTGATGCAACTTGAGTTGGCTGTTTTATGAAAAGGTTTATGATCAAGGGTTTGATATTCGGCGCATCAAAAATCTCGGTCCTATGAACCGCTTAATCTCAGTTTATTGAGCGAGGTAATCTAATTCAAATAAGCATTTTAATTTGTTTCATGTATTGACTGGTACAATAGTTTCTCTTTACTTTGTTTGCAGTTCAAAGTTTAAGTCTTAACTGATTCATAAAGAGTAATGAATGAATTCTAAGACAAGATAAAGGTAAATTCTTGATTCTTATAATGCCCCATTTTATTTATTTTTATATGTTTGTTGCTATTTTGGTGAATATGAATCATAGTAACAGGGGCTTTTATTGGAATATGAACACGGACCCTATCACCGAAAAAGTTGTGCCCAGTTGTGATGGTGCAAGAGTTGGTATTGGTTATTCCATAATCTCTTAAATCAAATTCTAAAATTTATGCATGATCACGTATTTGATATTTCTCCCTGCTCTTAATACATAGACCAATACAATTTAATTATGGCCAGCTTCATATTGGTTAATGACCTGTTTCCATCCATCAGCTGACCCTCCATCTTGCAACTCTTAAGTAAAGTTGCATACATCGATCCTAGAACCAATTTCTGTTTATGTTTGCAGCAAACAAACTTGCAGTGGATGTTATTTTTGTGTCACAAGGAATGGCCAAATGGCAACACTTTTGTCATGGTACCAGCCAAACGCTTCAGTATTTGCGTCCACAAATGAAAACAACACAAGAATGGCATTGAATCTGCAATGGGGAGTTGTACCAATCTGCTCTTTTTGTTGCTCCTTTATTTATGTACCAAAATGGTCAGTAAAGCCGTCTTCTGTTAAGCTAATTCTATAATTTGTTCGTTTGACTCATCACAGTTTAAAAAGGTATGATCTTCATTATTTTTAGTGTTGTTCAAAAATGAAACAGTTGGGTTTAATGGTCGTGTTAATCTTCATTTTTAATCTGTGACGTCTCAAAAGTTAGTAGACAAATTGGTCTTTAGATGTTTCAGTTCTGTCGATTATGAATTATTTCTGATATGAATTATGACTTGGTGAAAATGACTAAAAGAAGGCTTTCAACAAGGAAAGATACCAAATACATTAAAAAAAAAGTTGATTATTACGAATATGTAGAAATTAATATGTTGTATTAGTAAGAGTTTGCTAACCTTTTTAGGTGATTTTGGTGATATCGTAAAATTTACATGGCAGTAAAATGAAGGGTCACCCTTGCCAAGGGTGACCCTTAATTGTTAGATATTAAAGTCTTGGTTTGTGTTATGGCATTGGTAGTTGTTAAAAGAAGGTGAGATTACGCCAGGGATTTTACTGGTGATGTATATATATCGAGGAGGAACAAGTTATTGGAACTTCTTCCCGAACGGAGTGTGGCTATTGTTGCAGCTGCTCCTGTAAAGATGATGACGGATGTTGTTCCTTATACTTTTCGCCAAGATGCTGGTTATCTTCATATTACTAGATATCAACAGAATGGTGGGATTGTTGTATTGGGTCATGACTTTGGTTTGTGCATGTTCATGCCCGAACCTTCCCCTCACGTATGTTTGTTTAGATTCTTGTAATATGATACTTATTGTCTGGTTGTTTATGTGCTAAAAAAAAAATATTTTTGATATCAAAAAGTACAAGTTTCCGATGGCTTAATAGTATATGACATATATTCTAGGACGTTACTTGGCAAGGAGAGATTGCTGGAGTTGATGCGGAAACTGAATATTTTAAGGCTAATCAGTCGTATCCTATCAGCAAATTAAATAAGGTCAGTATTGGACTGCTTCTTACTTTGTTTATCGTCATCATTTATGTTCAATATGATGTTTGTCCGTTGATTTTACGTAAGGGGATGTTATGGTTAGAGATGCTATGGTATTGTGTATTTTCATATGTAGTATAATGGTTGGATAATGATATTCTAGGATGCATACGATTGAGATAGATATAACTGAATCTACAGAAATGAGGATTATAAATATTAGGCAAAAAAAAACACTTGATATGAAGGATAATGTTTTGGACAGGTTTCGAGCAATTATTGACATGTTAGCGTTAGGTTTCGAGCAATTTTCGGCTTTACCTTTATTGTTGTATGAGAAAGGGTAGTGCATGATTTCTTTGTTATATAAAGCTATATACACATAGATATTTGATATCTTTGTCACCCTTAAGGTACATTACGAAGAATAATATTTATATCATATTGTAATTGCATATATAATATATAATAAAGGGGTTGATTTGAATTGCTGATTGATTTTTTGGTACAGAACTACAGATTATGTAATGACAAATGGAGAGATCAACCCAAATTTTTAGAGGAACACGATTTGAGGCGAAGTTGAAGCTGAGAAGGAAAAGCTAAGGATGGGGATAGAACATAATCACATATTGTCGGAGCCGAAGACTAAAAAAAAAAAAACTCTGCACGAGATGTCTTGATGTTTCTGTTCTTTCATCATTTTGAAGGGTTGAGTTATTTGAAAAAACCATATCTATCTAATTCTTAAAATACATTATACATATACACACTTATGAGTTATGATGTCACATGTTTGTATACATTTTAAGGTCTGAACAATGAATTTTTAGTTCATTTTTGTTACATAGAAAATAAGATTTTTAAGAGCATCTCCGGTATGTATTCTTCACCTCTGTGCTCGAATTTTAAAAACTATTTCAATTTAATCTCAACTTATCACCACGTCTTAGATATGGTCAATAGCTTGAGGAATAGCGAAGTATCATTTCACTAAGTCATCTTCAATCTTTTAACTCTAATGCATTAATCTATATCTAATTTATATTAAACACTTTTTTGACTCTGTATTAATGCTCAAGTTCGATATTTGTTGATAGTCCATAAGCTTTTTGTGCCATTGTGGGTTCGTAGTTATTTAGTGTTAGTAATTTTATTCTTTATTGAATTTTACATACTTTTATTAGAATCTTTTAGTTCATAGTCATATTGTTAGTTTATGCATGTTGTTTAGATATCTTTTATTTCATAACTACCTTATATAGTTACATTATTTTTAAACCATGACAAACCATATTACTTATTGACAAATAACGTTATAAAGGCATTAACACCGTTTGATTAGCTTTAATGGCGTTAAAATTGTTTGAATAATAATATCAACTAAGTTCAACCTTTCTTACATTATATGCGACACTATTACAAGTTTGTCTACTGTAATTACTCATTCATGTTTGTTACACACATCTATTTAGTATCTAATACTTACATTATTATATCACATTGATCAAACATATTATTTACTCGCATATTCTCAACAATCGCTCATTTATTTGTTAAATGTCTTTACATAATACATTCTCTATCGATTTCATGGTTTTCCATTTAATCCCGTGAATTTCACGGGTTAATAACCTAGTATAAGATATGGACCACACAAAATTACTGCAATATTTACTATATGATATTTCTAGTTTAAATAAATTTGATCTTGTACTTGTTTTTCCATTGAAAATTTTGATCACTGTTTTGTGAATTACTACCTAGTCGTATATTAAGAGCTAATAGGAAATTGTTTATTTGTTATTTATGAAGTTAAGCACATTTTGTGTTTCAAAACAAAATAGACATATTATTGTAGTGTTGTTGATAAAGAAAAATTAATTTTAATCATCAAATGTATCATATTTTAATTTATAGCATATCTGCTTGTATCAATTAATGGAAAAACCAAAAGGAGACAAAAACCGAACCCAAAAAATCAATTTTTTTTCGCTTAACTTGATAACCAAATTTTTTATTTGATAGTGCACACCCTTCTACGAATTCCTAGATCCGCCACTGCTGTTCACAGTTATAAACTTTTCCATACAAAATAATCATGGAAGCTTACTATGCCTAAAAATGTTCAAATGCTTTGTCCCTTCGGTTGCTAGCTTCCAATAACCGTCATGAACTCTTCCATTAGAGCACAAGGTGTCGTTTTGTACCCGCCTACCTGATGCTCTTAATAAATACTATTGTATTGACTATCAACTTTTTGTGTTAGCACGACATACATGGACGCACTTATACTTCAAAATATACAGACCATGGAACAATAATACTATTCTGTTTTTGTTTAAGAACGTCCACAATGATTAANTTTTTTTTTTTTTTTGTCTCTTGTAAATGGGAATTGCATATATACATATAGATACTTATATATTTGCGTATTTTTTAAAATACAAGTTTTAAATGTGTAATTTACAATACTATAAAAACATGCTTTGACGAAATATGCAAATTTTCATTAGATCGAAAATTAAAAATACTTTTTTTGTGAAAAAGGTAAAATAAATTAATTAAAATAAGCATTGCATTAAATTAACTACTAAATTAACGTTTGATGAAGTGGAAGTAAGTTGGAGTAATATGCAATATGTTAGAGAGTTTTGCTAACATGTATGGTATGGTGCAATTAATGAATATAAAATTTCATTTTTATCCAAAAAGAATACATTAAATAAACATTAACTAAGTTTTTATATTGCTAAATTAAACTAAATTAAATGCACTCAAACTTTTCTTTCAAACATCCCACTAGACACATAGCAAACTCCTATATAATATTAGAAATTAAAAGTCAAAATGTATTTGTAGATTAGTGAAAAAAAGGATTTATATAATCTTAAAAGGTAAAATTTTAAACACTATATTTATTATAAATGAATCTTTGGATATCTTTAACAATTGCATTCGATGATTTTTGTTTTCTAGAATTGAAGTCATGGGATGGGCGGAAGCACTCCTATAACGTCGCCGCCATCACAGTGGCACAAGATAAGGCTATCACAACGGTTGTAACACACTCATATCCGACACTCAAACACACGAATTAAATATTTTGAAATTATGTTTATACGAAGAATAAGAATTGTAAACTAGATCATGTTTTAATTACAATTTATTTTATCTACAGAAAACAGTTAAACTTCACCTAAAGTGCGGTTTTTAAAAAAACATCATATTAACTGCAAAATTTCAAACATGCCCGCTCGACACATAATAGAAATTCCCATATAATATTAGAAATTGAAAGTCAAAATGTATCTTTATAGTAGTGAAAAAAGGATTTATATCATCTTAAAAAGGTAAAATTTTAAACACTATATTTATAATAAATGAATCTCTGGATATCTTTAACCACTGCATTCGATGATTTTCATTTTCTAGAAACGAAGGCATGGGAATGCGCAGTAGCGTTCTTATGACGTCGCGGCCAACACGATGACGCAATATAAGGCTATCACAACGGTTATAACACGCTCATATCTAACATTCCAACACCCGAATTAAATATTTTGAAATTACGTTTATATGAAGAATAAAAATTATGAACTAGATCATATTTTAATTACAATTCATTTTTTCTACAGAAAACAGTTAAACCTCGCATAAAATGCGGTTCTTAAAATCATCATATGAATAGCAAAACCGAATTCAACTTCACCTTACCTATCCAAACCAACTTAAATTAAATTAAATAGAGTCAAACTTTTCTTTCAACCATGCCCGCTCGACACATGATAGAAACTCCCATACAATATTAGAAATTGAAAGTCAAAATGTATCTTTTAAAACGGTAAAATTTTAAACACTATATTTATTATAAATGAATCTTTGGATATCTTTAACCACCGCATTCGATGATTTTCTTTTTCTAGAAACGAAGGCATGGGAATGCACGGCACCGTTCCTATGATGTCGCGGCCAATACGGTGAGTCAATATAAGGCTATCACAACGGTTATAACACGCTCATATCTAACACTCCAACACCCGAATTAAATATTTTGAAATTAAGTTTATATGAAGAATAAAAATTATGAAGTAGATCATGTTTTAATTACAATTCATTTTTTCTACAGAAAATAGTTAAACCTCGCCTAAAGTGCGGTTTTTAAAAAATATCATATTAAATGCAAAACCGAATTCAACTTCACGTTACCTGTCCAAACCAACTTAAATTAAATTAAATGCACTCAAACTTTTCTTTCAAACATGCCCGCTCGACACACGATAAAAACTCCCATATAATAATAGAAATTTAAAGTCAAAATGTATCTTTATAGTTGTGAAAAAAGGATTTATATCATCTTAAAAAGGTAAAATTTTAAACACTATATTTATTATAAATGAATCTTTGGATATCTTTAACCACTGCATTCGATGATTTTCGTTTTCTAGAAACGAAGGCATGGGAATCCGCGGCAGCGATCCTATGACATCGCGGCCAACACGGTGACGCAATATAAGTCTATCACAACAGTTATAACATGCTCATATCTAACACTCCAACACCCGAATTAAATATTTTGAAATCACGTTTATATTAAGAATTAAAATTATAAACTAGATCATGTTTTAGTTACAATTCATTTTTCTACCGAAAACAGTTAAACCTCACCTAAAGTGCGGTTTTTAAAAAACATTGTGAAGATCGTTATAGACTCAACTAGGATCATAATAACAAAGATAACAAAGATTGCACAGCGGAATTAATCAAACACGATTTTATTAATAAGGTTTTACATATATCAGCCCTAATTCTACTTGATGAAGATATAACATGTTACACAACTATAACAAGGAACAAATGACACTAATGACTTTAGGGCTAGAACGATCTCCAGTGGAGAGATCGTGATGTGTTCCTAAAATATGATTAACACATATATAAAACAATGTCTAGAGATCTCTTTATATATAGAGTCCGTCTAGACTTACAAAGGAAACCTAATTGAATTAGGAAACTAAATCTTTCCTAATCTTTATCTTTTTCTTTTTCAACAAATCTTCTAGAATCCTTCATCTTTTCTGGAATTCCATATTGGTGATCTTGGTCCTTTTGTTATCTTCAAATCAATAAATCCCAACAATCTTCTCCTATTTGATGATGACAAAACAACTCGAGCACTTGAACATCTTCAAATCAGATCTTCCCCTTAACTCAAGATTTCCATGAACTTGTTTCTTTGTTTCCTTTGTAACATCTTCCCCTTTTTGTCATTATCCATTAGGGGATAATGAACACAAACAACCTTGATCTTTACAGTTACAAACCATATATTACACTTCTAATCCAAGCTTTCCAATGCCTCAAATTACCCTACATGACGCATAATAAGAATAATGAATTCAAAAATAGTAGAAACTTAAATTAGCAATAGTAATGAGTTAATAGTAGTAAAAACCTTCCCCTCGAATGGTTTAACACTTTATCATATTCTTCCCCTGAAACCAATATATTAACCATTGAAGCAACTATGAGAACCGTACGAATAACTAACCATCAATAGTGATGACATCAAATAAGTACATTTCATTTATCCTATTTATTTGACTTGTTTTATTATGTTATCTATGAAAATTGATACTTAATCATCTACTTTAATAATTCTCAGGTAAAAACAAGCATTTGGTGAAAGTTAACGATTTTGGAGGAATATTGAGCTAAATGATTAAGATGGAAAAAGTCTACTGAACTAAAGGAGATACGCCATATCATTCTAGACAGATACGCCACATCATCATACTTAGATGAATTCGAAGATCATTGCCTGACTTTGAAGAACGCACCACATCTGATTATATCATGCACCGCATATGAAACTTTGGTCAACGAAGAAGAACCAACTTGTTCTACTCCAGATACGCCGCATCACATTCCTAACATACGGCGTATCACTCTCAAGACTTCACCAAAGACAATCCAAGATACTGAAGGACATGCGCCACATAAAGATTCAAGATACGCCGCATCTGAAGACGGTGTACGAATATTCCAGAATATACACTGGTACAAAAAGTTGTATCGGTCACGCCCAATATGTGTGACGATATGCATATAGTCACACACCTTTTTTTCGTCGTGTGTCACCAAAGGTCCCGCCACCGTAGGTGGCATATGGTCACATTGTTGAGTTCGTGGCCTTTTCCATCGAGAAAGAGTGACCAAAACCCCAGATATGTGTGACAAAGTAGGCACAAGTTTTGTTAGATTAGTCATTATCAGTGACCGTAAATACCTTATAGTCACACGAATATTTTTTGAGAGTAACTACTGTTCGTCCTTTGGCCACATAAATATATAACATATGTGACATTTGAGATGAGTCTTTCTAGTAAATGTGTATTTTGTGTGACTATTTCCCGTCCTTTGGCCACCTGAATATACAATAAGTGTGACGTTTGTGATGATTTAGTCACACAATGTGTGTTGCTTTTTTGGAGTTAGTCACATACAATTTAAAACAAAGTGGCCAAAAGTGTTAATAATTGTGACCATATGCTCTTTAAAGTGAACAAATGTGTATTTTGTGTGACTATTGATCATCCAATGGCCACATGAATTTTATGTTTGTGTGGCCTTTTGTAATATTTAGTCACACAAACCATGTTTGTTTTGGGTATTTACTCACATACAATTAATCAAACAGTTGCCAAAAGCGTTAATAAGTGTGACCATATGTTGTTTAAAGTTAACAAATGTGTGTTTTGTGTGACTATTGATCATCCAATGGCCACGTTAATTTTATGTTTGTGTGGCCTTTTGTAATATTTAGTCACACAAACCATGTTTGTTTTGGGTATTTAGTCACATACAATTAAGCAAACAGTGGCCAAAAGTGTTAATAAGTGTGACCATATGATGTTTAAAGTGCAGACATGTGTGTTTTGTGTGACTAATGTTCATCCAATGGTCACATAAATTTTTAATTTGTGTGGCATTTTGTAATATTTAGTCACACATCGTATTAAACAAAGAGTGACCAATAATGTTAGTACTGCTAGTACTACGTTAGTACTGCTGGAGCAGAGTTACTACTGCTATATATATAAAATAAAATGTATATAAATGAAGCAAATATATTTACAATTGTATTTCAAATTGAATAAAACTCGAATGTATATAAATGAACCAAATATATATATATATATACAATTGTAATGTCGTATATAATCAAATTCTCAACTAGCATAAGTTAAAACCTGTTGACTCTTCGCCGCCTTAGCTTGCTTTTGCAAGGTTTCACTAGACCAAATGTTTTCGCTTCGTTGGTACTAATTTTAGTCCAGGATTTTTTTCTGACATCTTTGGACAGTTGCTTGACCAGTAGATTTTTTTTTTTCCGCTCGCGTCTCTCATTATCAAGTTGAGTTTGATGTAACTCAAGTCTTTCATCAGTTTCTTTTCTGCTTCGAGGAAGATTAAAATACCTCTTATATGTAACTCCACTTCCCACTCCTCTTGCATAACCTCCATTTTCCTTACCAAACACAACTGTGATGGCATCAGTGCCATCATCAACATTCAAGGTTCCTTGCTTGATCTTTCATCAGCTTCTTTCTGTAAATAAAAATATGGAAAATATTGGTATTAAAAGTTAGTACGGCTAGTACACAGTTAATGCTGCTGGTATATAAGCACGATAATAGAATTTGCAGTCAAATTTACAAGTTTATCTGCCAATGATCTAATCTCAGCATCTGGAGATTCTCCGTCTTTGTTTTCCCTTCCTTTGATCCACAATACACTACGCGATTAGTTTTACCTGTTAATAATAGTCGTCCATTTCTTCCTCTATCTGCTGACGTAACTCATCCTATAAACAGATATTACGAACTGTAAGAAACCAAGACACTAATAATGATGCATAATATATATAAGATCTGCCAAGCATGAAACAGTAAAAATATACATGGGTTGGCTTTGGTGACTGAGATGGAGCATACCCACGCCTCAATTTAATTCCAGTCCCTCGAAAATGAACTGTGCCAGAAAATCCAGATGAGGGACTTTTTAGCTAGGCATCCCATGTATCATCCTCACCCGTGAAAATAGAATGTAGCCCCTGCAAGAAACAAGTAACGTGCTTAATGCTAACATAAAAGACGACAAAAATAGGTGTACCAAATATAAGTTTAGCATCAAAAACCAACATACCGGGGTAGGCAAGGGTATATAAACTCGGGCAACAAATAATCCAGATGGTTGAAATGTTCTGCAGTGCCAAACCTGGAACGAATAAATGTCAAACACATTTAATTACCAAGCAAGCAAATCAGTCACATTTGGTACAAATGAAACAGTTTCACAAACAGCAACCATATTTGAGTTAATTTCCTATATAACAGATGTTATGTTAATCTTTTAATAGATCACTTACGCGACTGCGATAAGCAAACTCCAACTGTTCAGCAACATCCTTCCGGAGTGGAAACCAATCAAGACTCCCTTTATGAGCAAAACAGTGGCATCTTAGAACACATCGATTGTCTCCATTCCAATAAACAGGAAAACTATGTCGTCTTAATAAGTCTACCTGCAACGATTACCACCACACGAATTTATAATCAAAAATATGTTTTAGGCTAGTTTTAATTAATCCACGAAAATTAATATAAATAATTTTATATTCGATTACACATTTAAGAAAATATAAATTAAATATGTGTTTGAGCATACTGCATACCCATGAACAGAGTAGGATATGTGAGGTGAGGGTGATGGTGGCTTGACTGTGATGGTGGTGGTTATCTCGAACCAAACAACCGAAGCTAACAAAATCACCCATACAGTTCCCTTGTCTTGATGACGGTGATAGCGTGGAGGAGCGATGGTTGGTGGAACGACGGCGAGAAAAGGCGGTGAAGTGTGGCGGTGGTGTGAGTCGGTTCTAGAGAGAAGGAGATAGAAGAGATGAATAGATAGAAGATAGATATGACCAGTGTAAGTGTTAGTGTTTTGATTTTGGGTGAAAAAGCGGTGGGATCTTGAACGGGAGATTGAAATTTTGGGGAAAATTAAGGGGCGGGATAAAAGGAGCCCTATATTAAAATTTTGGATATTTTGGAGATTGAAAGTCTATCAAATGAGCTCAAAATGTTTAATGAGTTTAGCTCAACCTTATATCTCGAGTTATTGTTGAGTTCTCGAGCTTGTAAGTGTAATTTTTTTTATTATTTATTTATTTATTTATTTATTTTTAATATGTAAGTGTACTAAGTCTAAAAACTTATTTGTGAATGTATCAAGGTTTTTGAGCTGAAGTCGAACCATGTTCAATTCTTAGGTTATATTATATTTCAATTCTTAGCCTATCAAATGAGCTTGAAATGTTTAATGAGTTGAGCTCAAACTTATATAAGTTCGACTCGTGTTATTGTTGAGTTCTCGAACTTGTAAGTAATACAAAATATGTTTTTTTTTAAAGATGTCAGTGTATTAATAAGTATAAATACTTATTTATGAATGTATCAAAGTTTTTGAGCTGAAGTCGAACCGAATTCAATTTTTAGGTTATATTATATTTCAATTTTAAGATGTGTACAAAAACACATATTTACAGATAAATCGAGCTTTTCGAGTCAAGCTCAAGCCGATTTCAAACTTTCTTGATCCCGGATAACATAATCGGTAGGTCCCTGGATATTTGCTTCTTCGTG
>LBNU01036179.1:175841-233497 GCA_014162995.1 Artemisia annua | reverse complement strand
GAAAAGATACCATAGTCATTTGGTTGGTGACACGGGGCATTCATGGCAATAGGGGTGCTGTATGTCTCCACAGTTGTGATGGCCCCTCCATCATAACTAAACAACAAAGATTATATTCCTGGCCCCCGACAACCTGAGTAAAAACCATCTTCTGACCCTCCTGCATATCCAAGTCTCGAACGAGTGTCAACCAACCACCCCCATAAAAGAATTTGTGGACGTATCGATCATAGATATCAAGCTCACTGGCCACACTAACATTGTAGTCTCTCGTGTTAGTGGTAACCACGACCGAACGAGTAGGGGTTGGACCATCCAGATATATCAGAAAGTAATGATCCAACGACTGCATAAGCAGAGATGTGTCGGTCACATCCACTAAACACCTCCAAAATGGGGCACTCTCGGGTTCATAGTGTGGAACTCCAACCCATCCTCACCATAGCAAGCAACATAAAACAGATTTTCACCCTCCTCAATAAAATGCACGGACGAAACATAAGAGCAGGCGATGTTGTGATTGACAAAATCATTCCACCTTTCTCCCTCAACAACACAAGTAAGTTGTGAGACTCTCCTAACACGAACTTTCCATCTAACCCCCCTAACACAAGTAAGTTGTGAGACTCTCCTAACACGAACTTTCCATCTAACCCCCCTACAGTTAACTAAGAAGATATAACTATCGCCATGATAGGAACCTCCTAGAACATAATCATCATGCAGTTCCTGTATATGAAATTTAATTTTTAACCATTGTGATCAATTAAATACTAATTAAACTAGTGTCTTAGAGAAATAACAGCTTGTCAATAATGGTGTTAACTTACAAACACATCCAAAGCCTCTTCAGGAGTGCCCAAAGTGCAAATAAATTGATTTCCAAACATGGTTGTTACTGCATTAACGATTAAGGTTACAAAAAAATGCAAATAACAGTTTGAATGAAGTAAAAATCAGTAAATGTGGTTACCTGGTACGTGTGTTTTTGGAAGAATCAAGACTGCTAATCACCGATTGTATTGTTTGAGAAGATAGACCGTTTATGTCTGTGTGATTTTTTTGTGTTAAACACGCTTAGTTTTGTTATTTGGAAAAATATCGTCGTCGATTTTCGTGAAATTAGTGTGGGTAGCTGAAGTGTGTTAAAGTCGGGACACAGGAAATGACGAAAATACCCTCACGTGCAACGCACGTGAGGGCTCACTAACGGGCTAGCAGCATTAAGTTCTGCCTAGCAGCATTAAGTTCCGAGTTACTAGCATTCACCCGAATTCCAATCCAAACAACTTTTTCTTTGCTTTTCCTGCAAAATGTTAGTCTAGACACAAAGAAATACAAGCCATAACATATGCACAATGATCCAAACATCTAATTATACTTAGCAGTTCTAAGTATAACTAGGAGCATTGTAATGGGGCAAATGAAGAGCCATGACTAGATAGATCATATACATAAGTTATCAGAAATGTGGGACCATATGTATCTAATTGTGACTACGCTTAAATATTGTGTGACAAAATATGACTCTATGATTTAGTCACACAAAAACTCAATGTGACTAATATCAAGGTTAATGATAACTGACTAACCATTGTGCTATAAATAATAGTCACGTGAATACTTCACAATGTGACTATTTTGAATGTATTGGTCACATATAATACCCTTATAACGTGGCCATAAACATCCTATTGATACACATTTGTGATATGGTGTGACTATTGTAAAGCCTATAGTCACATGATCGTGCTTCAAATAACTGTGACTATACACATTAGGATTTGGCAAGCAAACACACGTTAAACTTTAGACACACATATTAACTTACGTGACCATATGTGTCGAATTTTCGTTACACTTAATCATGTTTGTATGGTTTTGTGTCACCATATATGACATTTGGTCACACTCTTCAAGTGTGTGACATATATTTGTCACTCTTAAATGCATTTCGTGACTAACGCTTCAAACTGAATTTTTAGTTGTCACACATTTCAAATTCATATGTGGCTAACTATTCAGCAAAGAATAGCAGTCACGTTTATATAATGTGTGACAAAATTGACTATATAATTTAGCCACATACACAAGTACTTCGTGTGACCATATATCTTCTTTGGTCACACTGGTCAATTGTGTGACATATATTTGTCACATATGTATATCTATAGCGTGACTAATGTTTCGAGCTGATTTGCATCGGTCACACGTCCCAAATTAAACGTGACTAAATGATGGGAAAATATTTACCAGTTACCCTCTAGTCACATATATACACAAATGTGTGACAAATATTTTACGAAATGGTCACACAAATCGGATCAAGTGTGGCTGTTTATTTAACGCTGGTACATTTAGTCACGCAAAAATGTCACAGTGTGACCGTTCAAAAACGACCATGTGTGACGAAAGGTCATTTTTGGCCTAGTGGCAGCATACACGGAGTTATCGGGTTGACCCATTTCTACAGAAAGAAAAAGTTCAAACATTAGTATTTTCGATAAGAAACTATTTTCAAGTAAACATAATACCCATGGAAATATTCATATAACCATCTTAGTTTCTTGAAAACCTAGGATCCAACTTTTAATAGTTTCACTACATCAGTTGATCTGCTAATAGCGAAAGTACAAAAGATGGTAATCTGTCGTACAATAATTAGCAAACAAGTTTTCCAATTCCTAGATGATTTATGGGATTTACTTCAAGTTGATTCATCAACTTGCCATGTAAGCATATTTCATCCCATCTCATGCCTTAAGTTCTAGGTCTCACGCATCAACTTAATTAAGTCGTCTAACTTAGAAACTGCAAATTATCCATGTGAGGTCTCACGCTCACTCGGAAATTTTCCTTGTCATTAATCTTTGGCCTAGGTCTCACGCATACCAAAGAAAAACTCCAAGTGTCCCTTATAGTTAGATGGCATGGAACTTAAATTTTAGGGTATTTAATTTTGATGTGTCAATCAAAACATGTATAAAGATGCATGCACTCATCTTTATGACATAGGCTTTTCAAAACAATTTATAAATCCGGTTCATTAACGTGAGCAAGATCAACAAAGTTTTAATTGAGGCGTTGAGAAGCTTACAACATTGCCTTAAGGTGCTTCGTACAATAATGTTTCAATATGACGCACAAGCGAGCGCGGAACGTTCGTAGGAGCGAATATCTTAAAAAAACTTAGTTCCACTTATACCCACCACACAGTTTGTCATTGAGTTATTGAAATCATTAAGTTACAGTCGCACCAATCAATTAAAAGTTTATGATTAAAGCTCAAAACATGATTTCACCATTATTAGTCCGATTAATTTTTCTTTTCAAAAATTACCCTTGTTATTTCTTACAATTGATAAACAAATAACACATAACAAGTAATTTAAAAGAAAACAAATAAACAAATAATAAATAAAGTGGTGAAAACAATTAGCCACATGCAAGCTAAATTAGATAAACCCTAATTAAAACAATTCTATGTTTCTAATGTGTATAATTAACTAGAGCTTTCACTTTGCACAAGTGAGCCACATCCATCGAATAATCGAGTGCGTAAGCTAGGGTTGATTAGTACACCACATAACAAGTAAATTGATTTTAATTATAATTGGAGTCTTCCCCAATTTTAGATCTATTTAAGAATTGAAATGTGAAACATATACTTGCAAACAATAAACAATCCATGACTAACATGCATGTTTCGTCATGGATTCATGCAAACCAATTACCACATAGTTCACATAAACATGTTACAAACTTAGGGTTTCTAACCAATTAATTAATCTTAATTAATTAAACCACAAACCCTAATTAGGATTTATGGATTAAATCGACCCCCCCCCCCCAAAAAAAAATTAGGGTTAGGGTTTATTTTTTCTAAAAAAATTAAAGAAAAACTCTAGAAACAATAACATGTCTATCTAAAACAATAAAGATACATTTTTTATGGTTTTAGTATACAATAACATGTTATACATGACTCGTGATGCCACTGCTAGAATTTAAGTATCATGACAATCATATAATTACACTAATATCAAGTAGCACAAGTTGCGGAAGCGTAGGATCTAGTATAACATATAAAGATAACTAAAACATAAATAAGAACGTACCGTATGCGATTCTTGATTGATGAACAAGTGATGAACCCTAGTTAGGGTTTATGTAGATCAATGTTAAACCCCTTACCTTTTTGTTTAACGATCTCTTGATAATAACTAAAGTAAGTTATTACCTCGTTCTTGTACACACAAACTCAATTGAATAAAACTGATTGCAAGATCAAAACAAAACACTTATGTTTTTGTAAAATAAAAATCGATCCAAAAAACCCTTGTGGGATGTTTGGCCGATCGGTTTCAAGAAGAAAAGAGGAGAGGAAAACAAAGCTTAGGTTTAAGTGCACAAGAGATCAGAATGAATGACCCTAAGCCTTGTTTATATACTAGAGACATCTTGGAGGACAAGTTAGGGTGGGATTGGGATCCCTTCCCTTTTTCCGATCGGATAAGGAGTCCAAGGGAGGATTCCGGATCCTTCTTGGCTCCTTGTTGCACTCTAGTCCTTCTCGTTTCCTTCTAACGATATTTAGTCCGTACATTTACTAACTAACGACCGTTAAGACCGTTAAGTGTTTAAATAATTACATATATACATAACCTTTAATATATATAATTATTATGCTTTTATTCTCGTTTGTATTGCGTGCAATCCCGAGGTCTCGGGTTCGAAACTAGACATTTACACGTTTAATATTTAACCATATTCTCCCACTTGGTTATTTATTAACAGTAAAATGACATTGGTCGGCGTCTTGCAACACTCCAATGCCCCTAGTTCAAACCGAGCTGAGTTTCCTGGAAAACCCTTAACAATGAATCGTTATTATTATCCTTTTGTTACTAATACTCTAATTAACAAAGAAGTAAATCTTTATTAAATTTTTTTAGTTTCTCGCATATTAATGATTGAACAAAATTACTAAACTCTCTGAACATATTCCAGATAGTCTTTGGGCGTAGCCACGCAAACATTTTGTTAATCCTATGAGTGGCCCAATAGTATTAAAATTCAAAATAAATTTGAAGGAACAAATTCTATTTTGACTACAAGACTAACCCATGGACTTTGCAACACTTCTGAAAACAACCCTTATAACTACCAGTTACGGATAGCGGTAGATTGCTCCACAAAAATGCACTACATCCATGACACTTATCTGGTATCTCAAGTCTGAGGATAACTAATTATGACTTACTTAAAATAAGTAAAATCATGTAGTTTGGGATAAGTTCTATATTCAATTCATTGAATATCATAATTGTCTTCCCTTAATAATATTTATTAGGTCACCATATTCAAACATACACAATCATAGAATCATAAACCAATAAGAAAGAAGTAGATGAAGAAGATGAGAATGGAAGGAACTCTAATATGTGATATATTAAACTTGTATTATCAAGAGAACCAACAAGCCTTTNTTATTAAACACATGAGTATCACTTTGAGCCATATCCTCAAATATAAACCCTAATTCACTTCTAATTGACCGATTAAACGGTTAAAAACCCTAACTTGTTTCCAATTAACAGATATGAACCCTAATTGTCTTCCAATTGAGCGATCGGATGGCTAATTCGAAGCCAATATGAACAATTAACAAGATTTGAAGAACAATTAACGATTCAATTAAACGAATATGAATTGAGAGCAAAAAAGCCCTAAATTTTGTAAATTTCTGGTTTATTCGCAATATGAACAAATCAAAGAATGAAAAAAAATTTGAAATTGAATGAATGAATGAATTGAATGGAAATCATTGTGTAAATCCCGTTTATACATGGTCGGAAATCACATCCATGTGTACTTTGTATTATGTGTTTTAACTAAGAAGATCAGATAAGAGAAGGTGGTGAAATTACATCCATGTCCTTGGAGTGAAAAAAAGAGCGGAGACACGTGGCATGACAGGAATAATTTGTATACTTTGTATTTTTTTTTACTTTGCAGGCGATCGGGATTCTTATTAGTTTCTAAAGATGGAAGACTAAACAACCCAGATGGCACAGTCCCGCTAAGGTCTCTGATTCCACACATTATGACGAAAGGGGAGTGGGTGTGGCTCAAAGTAAAGTCCCTGGTAAAAAGGGATCACTACTAGTTCTCTTTCTTTCTTTATGAGGTTTATAAGAGGCCCAATTTAAGTTTTCTATTTTTAAACTCGTAACAAAAGTAAAGCTCGGGAAACAAGAATTCAAGACCAAGGTCGTAGTTTGTTTCCGAGATTGAACACATCAACATCTATATATTAATTGATGAATCATTCTGTTTGCACACAAGCTATCGAATATATGGATTGAACAAGTATGATAAACCTAAAACCTATGAACGTTGCTATGTACTTTGCTCGAGTAAGTAAGCAAAGTGGAAAAGGAAAAAAAACACATGAACTTGACGATTACGCCACACAAACATGGACATCGTGTGCTGATCTTAGCATTTTGGCAGATCGGATGGTGGAGGTAGTAACGTCTCTGATTCCCCTACTCCATTTTCAACGATGAAAGCCATTGCAAAACCCCAAGCAAGATGAGTGTCAATGTGACAATGCATCAGCCAAACACCTGCATAAGATCGCATGATTAATTAGTTCGTGATTTTGTATCAGATAATCAAGAAACATATGATATTCAATATTTAGCAAGAACATATATGAAATTAACCCTTAATGTTACCTGGATTATCCGCTACGAATCTGATGGCAGCCCATCCTCCAACTGGAACATCGATCGTATTCCTTTGTGGTGGATCAACAAGATTAAAGTTAGCAGTATCTCGTGATGGATTAAAATTACCAAAACCTTGACCAACTATGTAGAAATGGTATCCATGAAGATGAACCGGATGATCTTCAGTTGAAAAGATAGAAGTGTCTTGAAGAACAATCTGCACACTCGAACCAAACTTTAGCTTGTAAAGTCTTGTTCCCTTAACCGGCTGCCACAACCCACGAGGTACATTACCAGTGTAATCGAATTGCAAAGGTGGAACAGGTGGAAAATCTGGTGTGTAAACATTGGGAATCTTTTGTGTATAAGCTTGAAGTAAAGACACTCGGTTTGGTAGTACAAAGGATACATTGTTCATACTAGCACCAAACCGTGTGTTATTAGGCCCTTGGCATCTAGGTCCAGGAGTGCAGTTAAAAAACCCAAATCCCATTGTGAAAAATAAATTTTCGTCAATCTTAGTAGGGACGGTTACTTTACCAGGGCTCTTTATTTGGTTTGAAAATGCAGTGACTGTGTTTGTGTCGTTGTAGAAAGGAAGTTGTGGTAGAATTGGTTGTGTAGTGGCAGATTTGTATTCTAAGATAGCTGTGGCAGTTGTGTTGTCAAATGGAGCATTTTGAGCAGTTGCATACGCTCTTGCAGCCATGTAGTAACGACCAGGCTGTTGGTCAGCAGTCAGGAGGACGTCTGTGGTTTGACCGGGCCCCACCATGATGACATTGGTTGTAAATTGTTTTGTGTAAATAGCATCAGTGGCAACAACAGTGAGTTTGTGGTTAGCGACGCTGAAAAAGAGTTGTTGATTGAGTGCAGCATTGATAACCCTTAGAAGAACTGTATCGCCTTTGTTGACCGTAAGTTTCGTGGTACCTAGTAAAAGCAAGTTTTTTTATATTCAAAAACGATGAACATTCATCAAAATGAATTTCTTTTTTGGGGAACTGTAATTAGTACCTTGGCTGGAGCATCGGAAAAGATCACCAGGTTGCCCGTTAATTGTGATAGCATCTGATATGTTAGGAGCTGCGCCAGTGAATAATGCTTGTCGTAGNGAAAGGAAGTTGTGGTAGAATTGGTTGTGTAGTGGCAGATTTGTATTCTAAGATAGCTGTGGCAGTTGTGTTGTCAAATGGAGCATTTTGAGCAGTTGCATACGCTCTTGCAGCCATGTAGTAACGACCAGGCTGTTGGTCAGCAGTCAGGAGGACGTCTGTGGTTTGACCGGGCCCCACCATGATGACATTGGTTGTAAATTGTTTTGTGTAAATAGCATCAGTGGCGACAACAGTGAGTTTGTGGTTAGCGACACTGAAAAAGAGTTGTTGATTGAGTGCAGCATTGATAACCCTTAAAAGAACTGTATCGCCTTTGTTGACCGTAAGTTTCGTGGTACCTAGTAAAAGCAAGTTTTTTGATATTCAAAAACGATGAACATTCATCAAAATGAATTTCTTTTTTGGGGAACTGTAATTAGTACCTTGGCTGGAGCATCGGAAAAGATCACCAGGTTGCCCGTTAATTGTGATAGCATCTGATATGTTAGGAGCTGCGCCAGTGAATAATGCTTGTCTTAGCACACTGATCACTTTCCGGTCCCACCATTCACCTATTTCATCATCAACAATGAACACATCAGTTCCTTAATCAGAAAAGGGCACGTATTTCGCATAAAATATCAACGTACTTTTTCCATATTTCTTACTGTACTTTAGTCATTGTACACCTTTAGTCATTAAAAGATGGTTTTGTGTCCGTTTGAGTCAATTTGTAGCAAAAAAATAAATCAAGTTAAAACACACTTTCTAAAACAAAGATTCTTTATGTTAAAATGTTAAATCTTATGGCGTTTTATATGAGAATATTAAGAAAACATGACCCAAACAGTTGAGAAAGCCATTTGTTGTACTTAAATTGCTAAAACATAGGAAAGGAAAAAATGCGTATATTTTATGCATAAATAAATAAAACTATTAGAAAATGACACAAATGCATGTCTAAACTGAGATCATGCAATTAAGGACTCTTTACCTAAGATAACAGGAAATTCGACTTTAGGTGTTGGAAAGGGGTAAGAAGAACCCGACTTAGGGCGGATAACAAGTGCACCATAGACCGTAGCTCGTAGCCATCGGCTATGAGCATGCCACCACAATGTTCCCTCTTGGTCTTGTATGGTGAACTTGTATGTGTAACTTCCCCCGGGCCGGATTGGACATTGGGTCACAAACGCAGGTCCGTCGGCCCAAGGGTTTCGCAGTTGGCGTAACCCATGCCTGAAAAATATAATAAGGCATTAGACAAAGCATAAAAATTTTAAGTGTTAGACGTACACTCAATGCGCGTAAATGAAAAAAAATATATATATATGTACCAATGAATGGTGAGATTGTAAGGAGAAGCATTTGTGACTTTAACAGCAACACTATCCCCGTTTTGTACATCTAGAGTCGGGCCTGGAAACTGCCCGTTAACATTAACGATTCTATGGTTCTTACATAGCCTATTTGCTGCTTGTTCTTGAACCTGCGGCAATATAGTTATTAATTTTATAATCAACTCTAGAAAAAAAAATGCACAACTCAGAAACAGAAAAGAACGGTATTTATTAGTGACATACTGTGAAGGCATAGTTATGCGTTTCTGCGAATGTAGTAAGGGCAAAGGAAAGCAGAAGGCTCAGTAAGAGAGCCCGTGAGATCAACATTATGAGTGTCTTGTTTTTTTAACTCTTCTGAGTAAAGAAGTGTGAAGTTTTGGTGTGTGCTAAAGATGCCAGTAAGGGGTGGTTTATATACACATGGGGGGATTAGGTTATGAGTCAATAGTGAAGTTAGAATGAGAGGGAACTATGTTGATTTTGGTGCAACCACTAACTTATTTTTAAACATGTGAAGCAGGACACTGGTGTTTTTGTATAGTAGTGATGCATGGAACTATTAATAGGTTTCAACTTTCCAAAAGGGCAAAAAGGATTCCGAACAAACAGCTCAAAAATGGTTTGACTTGGGTTGGTTCGGTAAGGTAACAACAGGTTATAACAAATTTATGTCAAATGTGTACAGATAGAAATTAATGGGTTCAAATATTTGGATCGTTATTTTCATCAACTTCATAAAAGAGTTAATATATTGAAAAAATTCGTATACAGGACCAGAACACACCTAATCATACTCAGCTCACTCTCGGCTACCAACACAGTTGTAATTCTTTTCACCCTGAGCGTTTCAGGTTGAGTTGTTGTTCGTGAATCGTGACCATTAAACTTCAACTCTATATTGTTAATTTAAACTTTATCTTAGACTTGTTAAGTTAAATTTATATTAACAATACTTCATATACTATTTTTGTTGGTTTATAAAAACAGAAAAAACTGATTTTAGATATATTGCATGGGTTGGGCCCTAGTGAACATGATTAATTAGTTATTTTCAAGATATGGTTAGGATTTGGTGTATGTGGGTGTGGATATAGGTGATTTCCATATATGGTTGGTTCACTTGCTAGTACTTTTCAACGGTTTAAGGAGAATCTGTCTCCCTCTTACTATTTATAAAAACAATGTCAACATCGTCCTATAAAAATTGCAATAATTGAGTTGTTTTGAGATACTAAAGATGATGACTTGGGGTTGAAAAAGAGTATTTGGTAAATGTTTTTTACTTTATTAGTAGACCGTTTATCAAGACTAGTATCGCAGCATCTAAATCCTACGCAAATTGTATTGACCCGTTCACATCAGCCAAGTGACTATGAGTTCAAAGTTCGCTTAGAACAAAGGTGTTTTTTTTCTCAAGACCTTTGGTCTATAACCGTACCTCTGTATTCTTGATGTCTAAGGTAACACAAACCCATGTTTGGTTGATGAACAAAAAACACGGTCTTTATGAGAAATGTATTCCATTTATCAAAAGTATCTAATTTTGAAGTCATACTAGCTTCGCTTTGAGCATTACACTAAAATGTTTTCTACTAATTCTCGTATTAAGTTTTGACAGTGGAAAGAAGTAAGCTTATCTTCCACAGATATTTGTAGCATTGGTTTTGCTCCAAAACTTTTTCTAAACTACTCCATATGTCGTTATAAAGGAGCATCTGGAATGGGATAAACCCCTAACTTTAAGTGCAAATAGTTTCGAGCTGAAAATGCATAGCAAAGTTTCCAAACTTCAATTTGATTTAACTAAAACAACACCATCAGTGTCAGATGAATCAAGTGGAACATTTCCACCTTACCTAAGTAACTGAGAAGGCAGGCTTTTTAGAGGGACCATCTCACAGTAGTCATTAGAGGGCCCTTGATCGTTCAACTCTAATGTGATCGACATGTCCCCGTAAAGTTAAAAGACTCCAAATGTACCCTGTAAAATGAACGCTTACAAAAAGTATCTGGTTTTGAAGTCATACTAATTTCGCTTCAAGTTCTACTATGTAGTTCATATTTTAGAAACTGATTTTCTAGTTTTAAAGTTAGGCTTTGTGTCTACTTTATAAGTCATACTAGCTTCGCTTCAAGTCCTTATAACTACAAATCGTAACATCGAAAACTAATAGTTACACTTCGTATTTTTCACATAAAATTATGAAACTTTTATATTGAGAAGCAACATGTCTGCGATGTTCCTTATGTCTTTCTAAGATTTCATGTTCAGAATATATGTAGGTGATTTTAACCTTTAAAAAAATTTAAAAATACCGCCAGCTCTCAAATACCAGCAATCTATTGGTAATAGTAGCAGTAGTATGAAATTATGAATTGACAAAGATGTGTGAAATCAAAACCAGTTGCGTTGTGGGAATTCGATACGGGTTAGGTTGGCTGATCCGTGACATTTCTCTAGTTCTCCATAATTTACAACTTTCAATCTATTTGAAATGAATGTTAACAAATAATATCTTAATTCTAGCCATCTGAGATTGGTATTAGTCAAAGGCGTGACAAATCTCTCAAATTTCATTTGAAGTTGTTGAATATGTCACATCTCATGATAATTCAGGCAGCTCAAAACATAAAACATACAAAAAGGGTTCCAATATCATGATGGAACTCCCACGATGATTGTCCAACAGTGGGAGCATTCAACACATATCGCGGTTTAGCATCCTGTCTCCATATGGTATTACACAACTTACATATCGAGAGGGATGATTACTCGTTTCATATCAGAAGCTACCTAGACTTTGCTACCAATTAAGTTAATCTATTATCAAGTATATTAATTTTGAACTCGACTAAACCCAACTTCATTGACTTCAAAGTATAAAAATGAAATTAACACACAAGTCTGGGTCAAGTTAATGATAAATGAAACCAGAGTTTTTAACAGTTTGCAGCATGTTGAACTATGCGAGATATTAGTTTAACTAACGAAAATATTAACCCAACTTCTTACTGTGGATGTACTTGTGATTAAGTTATTGTGGAAATAACTAAAATAGTTCCAAAATGTATTTTCAATCCCATTCAAACTTGATTTTGCAGGGTTTTAACAGTTTGCAGCATGTCAAACTATGCGATATATTAGTTTATCTTACCGGAAAAATGAGTATTTTTTAAGAAACTTCTAGTGGTTTAGTGAAAAAGGTGTCCGAAAAAGGTGGTTTTTGTCATTTTCCAATGTTTTGTGATCATGATTAATTGCATAGATTAAACACAAAGCTATCGAGTCTCCCATTATAACTTGATTTATAGATAATAGTTCATTCTGATGGATATTTTGAAATTTCAAGTTATTCGAGCTCAAGAGAGCATGGAGATGGCTAAATCTAACTTACTGTACACCATTAAGTCTCAAACAGTTCCAAAGTACATCTATCGACAACTTATTTATGTGACAGGCAAATGACAATAAAGATTCAAGACCTATCCGAACTTTAGCCGTATACTTTAAGCTCTTATCAGCCATTCATATGACAAAAGCTTCAATCTTTTGACCAGAAAATAATTTTGGAATCACATGAATAAACAAACCCAAAACCCAAAAAGGAGACAAAACAAGTAAAGTTATTTTACTAACACACAAATTTTTCTAATTGGTTCAATTTAGGACCAACAGAGACTGCTTGAAAGAAACAAAATTAAATGTGAATGATATGGGAGGCAATAAAAAATGGCAGTGCAACTTCGCAGATTTCACAAAGGCAGATCATTCACATTGAACAATGCTACAGATGAATAAATATGATCCCTCTTCATTAAAAGTTTCGCAGGTCATAATAGACCATTCACCAATCCCTAGTTCCTAAACAGGAAAGGTACATCTTATACTGGTCATGGTACAAGTCAATATGGCATATAAGAAATGACTCATCATTCCTTCCAAGCTTTTCACTCTTTTACTTCTACTCCAAAACATTAAATAGTAAATACCCTCACTTAGCAATTAATTAAAGGGGACCAAAACCATATATAACTTGTTCTTATGCTTCATTTACAAATGCAATCTTTCACTATACTTACCAGCCCAATCCATGCTTCATCTTCGGGTTTTGATCCTGTTACTCCTGCTGGGTAGGTCAGTCGGGTGGCGGAAAACTGATGGCAAAAACTTCACTAACTTTCCCGCCATACTCGTATTTGGTGATTCCACAGTTGATACCGGAAATAACAATTACATAGCTACTGCTATTAAAGGTAACCATTACCCGTACGGAAAAGACTTCCCAGGCCATGTTTCCACAGGCAGATTTTCAAATGGGAAGCTATCGGTAGATTTTATAGCATCTATGCTGGGTGTAAAACAGACGATTCCTCCGTTCCTGCAGCCATATCTTTCTGCCAATGAACTACGTACAGGTGTCTGTTTCGCGTCAGCTGGAACTGGGTATGATGACTTAACTGCTGCTATTACAGGCGTTGTACCGGTTGGTAATCAGGTTGATTTATTTGAGGGGTATAGGAAGAGGTTGAAGAAGATTGTTGGTGATGAAGAAGCGAAGAGGATAATTGGTGGTTCTTTGGTTATCATTAGTGCGGGTACTAATGATTTTATTTTTAACTATTATGATGCTCCTACGAGGAGGCTGGAGTTTGACATTGATGGGTATCAAGACTTCATTCTAGAAAGGGTCCATAACTTTGTTAAGGTCATCTATCCCTCTCTCCGTCTCTCTTTAGTGTGTGTGTGTGTGTGTGTGTGTGTGCGCGCGTGTGTGTTTACATCCATATATATACAGCTATGTGTTTATAGGTCTACATCTACCTCTAAGTCTATGCAATACATAATACCCAATAAGTAGATGTAATATGTAATATGTATTTGCAATACACAACACACAATACCACACAATAAGTAATTCTGAAGTATGTAATAGGCAATATGTGAATAAATGTATGATATATACATATATGGGTGTTTATTTATAACAAGGGAGAGTAGAAAAGCAGAAATGGTTAACTGCACAACCAGAAACGAGCCTTGTGTACGATGCAGGCTGCAAACTGGTTAAGATATGTACGCTAATTTAACCAGTTAGGCCCATCAGCCGACCTTTAGTTCGCATATTTCAATCAGTAATGGGGCAGTTAAAGCCAAGTCCTCGTCTAAGCCAATTAAAGGCCAGTAACAGGATAACAAACGGGACCACCGGTTCAAAAGCAGATATAATGCATTAATTATAATGTAATAATATTATGCTTACATAGTATATTTTATGTATTTTGAATCTAACACTCTTGTATCTTAGCATTTACAAATTACAATTGTATATTTACTTATATTGATTCCTGCTTACAGTCACATTTAATTTGAACTTGCACATAAAAGTGTCACTACTTAAAGTTACAAAAGGGTAAATGGTTGAGGCTTTCCCTCGTCAGGTTACCCAGGGAAGGCGAGTCTTTGACACAGCTGTACTCGGCCTAACCGGGGTATCCCCGTGGCTGTGACCGTTTCCAACCCTTTCCCTAGCCACCCTCAAGATGTGTACCTGGTCAGCTTTGAACCTCACAACTAGGCCAACTTGGTAGAGTTAATATATAACTATGTAGAGAATATGATGTAAACATCCCGTTGTCACTATCAATAACTAGGAACCAGTTTTTTTTATTAATACATGGATAGAAAAATTTAGATCAGGCGTTCGCCTCTTATAACTGCCGGGCCAGATTGAGTTAAAAATATGCAAGGCCATTGTCCATGACCAGTTAGGCAAGGACCGGGCGAACTGGTCCATGCGCATGTCCATGTGCATATCTATGTATGTATATGTGTTTATCATCACCCACAAAAACTGAATGCAGGAGCTTTATTATCTTGGTTGCCGGACACTGGTACTAGCTGGTCTTCCACCTATTGGTTGTCTACCAATACAAATTACTGCCAACATAAAAGGGAGATTTCACAGTAAATGTGTAGAGGAGCAGAATGCGGACGCTCGAGCCTATAACAGGAAGCTTGTAGCACTTTTGACTCAAATACAGATGTCTCTTAAAGGAAGCAGACTCTTCTATGCAGACATATACAACCCAATAATGGACATAATTAGATGTCCAAAACAACACGGTATGTTTATAAGTGAAGTTTGTTTTTAGGCCTAAATATGTGTTTTGATAGGTAGTGACATGGATGGTTATTTTTTCAGGTTTTCGTGAAACCATGAAGGGATGTTGTGGAACAGGGTTGCTGGAAGCAGGACCTCTATGCACCCCACTCACTCCACTGTGTCACAACTCTTCTGAATACATGTTTTTTGATAGCATTCATCCTAGTGAAAAAACTTATCGCTATGTTACTGAATGCCTCAAGAAACAAATCCTTGACAAGTTGTACAAAAGTACATAGAATGCTTGGTGAATTTCAAGACAATATTACTACAATTAATCTAATTCACTAAATATTTGGTATAATGACTTGCATATGGGCTCCTAGTTGTCGCATCATCCAGCTACAAGATCTAACGGTGGTCACAGCTTTTTACGAGTTTAATATTTCTATGTAAATCCAGATGCAAAAAGTGTGGATATGCTTATGTTGTTGGTTATAATAATCAATTAATTAGATTTTCGAGTGTTTGGGAATTCTGAAGGATTTAATAGATGAAATACTGAAATGGTTCCAACAAAAAACACGGTCTTTATGAGAAATGCATTCCATTTATCAAAAGTATCTAATTTTGAAGTTATACTAGCTTCGCTTTGAGCATTACTACTAAAATGTTTTCTACTAATTCTCGTATTAAGTTTTGACAGTGGAAAGAAGTAAACTTATCTTCCACAGATATTTGTATCATTGGTTTTGCTCCAAAACTTTTTCTAAACTACTCCGTATGTCGTTATAAAGGAGCATCTAGAACGGGATAAACCCCTAACTTTAAGTGCAAATAGTTTCGAGCTGAAAATGCATAGCAAAGTTTCCAAACTTCAATTTGATTTACCAAAAACAACACCGTCAGCGTCAGATGAATCAAGTGGAACACTTCCACCTTACCTAAGTAACTGAGAAGGCAGGCTTTTTAGAGGGACTATCTCATAGTAGTCATTAGAGGGCCCTTGATCGTTCAACTCTAATGTGATCGACATGTCCCCGTAAAGTTAAAAGACTCCAAAAGTACCCTGTAAAATGTAACGCTTACTAAAAGTATCTTGTTTTGAAGTCATACTAATTTCGCTTCAAGTTTTACTATGTAGTTCATCTTTTAGAAACTGATTTTCTAGTTTTAAAGTTAGGCTTTGTGTCTACTTTAGAAGTCATACTAGTTTTAAAGTTACACTTCATTTTTGTCACATAAAAATGATGAAACTTTTGTATTGAGAAGCTACATGTCTGTGATGTTCTTCTGTCTTTCTAAGATTTCAAGTTCAGAATATATGTGGGTGATATTCTCACCTTTAAAAAAAATTAAAAATACAGCCAGCTCTCAAATACGAGCAATCTATTGATTGCTGGTAGTTAAAGAATATTGGTGATGGTAGCAGTAGTATGAAATTATGAAGTAATAAAGCTGTATGAAATCAAAACCAGTTGCGTTGTGTGAATTCGATACGGGTGAGGTTGGTTGACCCATGACATTTCTCTATTTCTCCATAATTTAAAACTTTCAATCTATCTGAAATGAATGTTAACAAATAATATCTTAAATTCTTAAATTCTTAATTCTAACCATCTGATACGGTATTACCAAATACGTTACAACTTACAAATCTGTCAAATTTCATTTGAAGTTGTTGAATATTTCACCTCTCATGATAATCCAGTCAGCTCAAAACATAAAACATACAAAAAGGGTTCCAACATATGCAACGGTATATCATGATGGAGCTCCCGTGATGATTGTCCAACAGTGTGAGCATTCAACACATGTCGCGGTTTAATTAGCATCCCTGTCTATGGTAACACAGCTTACATATCGAGAGGGATGATTAATTTTGAACTTGATTAAACCCAACTTCATTGACTTTGAGTAAAAATGAAAATTAACACACAAGTCTGGTTCAAGTTTATGATAAATTAAACAAGAGCTTTTAAGCCATATGGATCTTACTGTGTACTCGTGATTAAGTTATTGTGTAAATAACTATATTAGTTCCAAAATGTATTTTCAAACCCATTCAAACTTGATTTTGCAGGGTTTTAACAGTTTGCAGCACGTCGAATTATGCGAGATATTAGACTACCCTTATCAGTTACCGGGAAATACCCTCACTCACCTTTCACCTCAGCGTCACCTCACCTTTTTCTCTCTATTTATCTCCCTCACTCCCTCTCACTTTTCACCCACATTGGCGACACTACCCTCACCTTTCACTAAAATACTCACTTTATACAAATATACACCACACACTCACAAAGTCACAAACCAAATAAATAATATAAACATTGCACGGTTACCAAGTGGTGAGAAGCTCACCATTGTGAGCTGATTTTGGCCTATGTCACACGTCACACACCATGCCCACATCAATGCTCACTCATGAGTGAGGGTCTCGCCATGCCTCACTTAGTCACTTGTTACCCATACGGGTAGTCTTAGAATCGTACAGAAAAATTAGTACTTTCGCTTTTTGAAGACTTTTAGTGGTTTAGTGAAAAAGGTGGTTTTTGTCATTTTCCAAAGTTTTGTAATCATGATAATTGTTTGTGTATAGATTGAACACAAAGCTATCGAGTCTCCCATTAAAACTTGATTTATAGATAATAGTTCTGAATCTGATGGATATTTTATAATTTCAAGTTATTCGAGCTCGAGAGAGCATGGAGATGGCTAAATCTAACTTACTGTACACCATTAACTCAAGCTCAAACGGTTCGAAAGTACATCTATCGACAACTCATTTATGTGGCAGGCAAATGACAATAAAGATTCAAGATCTATCCAAACTTTAGCCGTATACTTTTAAGCAGTTATCAGCCATTCATACGACAAAAGCTTCAATCTTTTGACCAGAAAATAATTTTGGAATCACATGAATAAACAAAACCAAACCCCAAAAAGGAGACAAAACAAGTAAAGTTATTTTATTAACACACAAATTTTTCTAATTGGTTCAATTTAGGACCAACAGAGACTGCTTGAAAGAAACAAAATTAAATGTGAATGATATGGGAGGCAATAAAAAATGGCAGTGCAACTTTGCAGATTTCACAAAGGCAGATCATTCACATTGAACAATGCTACAGATGAATAAATATGATCCCTCTTCATTAAAAGTTTCGCAGGTCATATAATAGACCATTCACCAATCCCTATTTCCTAAAAAGGAAAGGTACATCTTCTACTGGTCATGGTACAAGTCAATATGGCATATAAGAAATGACTCATCATTCCTTCCAAGCTTTTCACTCTTTTACTTCTACTCCAAAACATTAAAAAGTAAATACCATCACTTAGCAATTAATTAAAGGGGACCAAAACCATATATAACTTGTTCTTATGCTTCATTTACAAATGCAATCTTTCACTATACTTACCAGCCCAATCCATGCTTCATCTTCGGGTTTTGATCCTGTTACTCCTGCTGGGTAGGTCAGTCGGGTGGCGGAAAACTAATGGCAAAAACTTCACTAACTTTCCCGCCATACTCGTATTTGGTGATTCCACAGTTGATACCGGAAATAACAATTACATAGCTACTGCTATTAAAGGTAACCATTACCCGTACGGAAAAGACTTCCCAGGCCATGTTTCCACAGGCAGATTTTCAAATGGGAAGCTATCGGTAGATTTTATAGCATCTATGCTGGGTGTAAAACAGACGATTCCTCCGTTCCTGCAGCCATATCTTTCTGCCAATGAACTACGTACAGGTGTCTGTTTCGCGTCAGCTGGAACTGGGTATGATGACTTAACTGCTGCTATTACAGGCGTTGTACCGGTTGGTAATCAGGTTGATTTATTTGAGGGGTATAGGAAGAGGTTGAAGAAGATTGTTGGTGATGAAGAAGCGAAGAGGATAATTGGTGGTTCTTTGGTTATCATTAGTGCGGGTACTAATGATTTTATTTTTAACTATTATGATGCTCCTACGAGGAGGCTGGAGTTTGACATTGATGGGTATCAAGACTTCATTCTAGAAAGGGTCCATAACTTTGTTAAGGTCATCTATCCCTCTCTCCGTCTCTCTTTAGTGTGTGTGTGTGTGTGTGTGTGTGTGCGCGCGTGTGTGTTTACATCCATATATATACAGCTATGTGTTTATAGGTCTACATCTACCTCTAAGTCTATGCAATACATAATACCCAATAAGTAGATGTAATATGTAATATGTATTTGCAATACACAACACACAATACCACACAATAAGTAATTCTGAAGTATGTAATAGGCAATATGTGAATAAATGTATGATATATACATATATGGGTGTTTATTTATAACAAGGGAGAGTAGAGAAGCAGAAATGGTTAACTGCACAACCAGAAACGAGCCTTGTGTACGATGCAGGCTGCAAACTGGTTAAGATATGTACGCTAATTTAACCAGTTAGGCCCATCAGCCGACCTTTAGTTCGCATATTTCAATCAGTAATGGGGCAGTTAAAGCCAAGTCCTCGTCTAAGCCAATTAAAGGCCAGTAACAGGATAACAAACGGGACCACCGGTTCAAAAGCAGATATAATGCATTAATTACAATGTAATAATATTATGCTTACATAGTGTATGTTATGTATTTTGAACCTAACACTCTTGTATCTTAGCATTTACAAATTACAATTGTATATTTACTTATATTGATTCCTGCTTACAGTCACATTTAATTTGAACTTGCACTTAAAAGTGTCACTACTTAAAGTTACAAAAGGGTAAATGGTTGAGGCTTTCCCTCGTCAGGTTACCCAGGGAAAGCGAGTCTTTGACACAGCTGTACTCGGCCTAACCGGGGTATCCCCGTGGCTGTGACCGTTTCCAACCCTTTCCCTAGCCACCCTCAAGATGTGTACCTGGTCAGCTTTGAACCTCACAACTAGGCCAACTAGGTAGAGTTAATATATAACTATGTAGAGAATATGATGTAAACATCCCGTCGTCACTATCAATAACTAGGAACCAGTTTTTTTATCAATACATGGATAGAAAAATTTTAGATCAGGCTGCCGGGCCAGATTGAGTTAAAAATATGCAAGGCCATTGTCCATGACCAGTTAGGCAAGGACCGGGCGAACTGGTCCATGCGCATGTCCATGTGCATATCTATGTGTGTATATGTGTTTATCATCACCCACAAAAACTGAATGCAGGAGCTTTATTATCTTGGTTGCCGGACACTGGTACTAGCTGGTCTTCCACCTATTGGTTGTCTACCAATACAAATTACTGCCAACATAAAAGGGAGATTTCACAGTAAATGTGTAGAGGAGCAGAATGCGGACGCTCGAGCCTATAACAGGAAGCTTGTAGCACTTTTGACTCAAATACAGATGTCTCTTAAAGGAAGCAGACTCTTCTATGCAGACATATACAACCCAATAATGGACATAATTAGATGTCCAAAACAACATGGTATGTTTATAAGTGAAGTTTGTTTTTAGGCCTAAATATGTGTTTTGATAGGTAGTGACATGGATGGTTATTTTTTCAGGTTTTCGTGAAACCATGAAGGGATGTTGTGGAACAGGGTTGCTGGAAGCAGGACCTCTATGCACCCCATTCACTCCACTGTGTCACAACTCTTCTGAATACATGTTTTTTGATAGCATTCATCCTAGTGAAAAAACTTATCGCTATGTTACTGAATGCCTCAAGAAACAAATCCTTGACAAGTTGTACAAAAGTACATAGAATGTTTGGTTAGTTCAAGACAATATTACTACAATTAATCTAATTCACTAAATATTTGGTATAATGACTTGCATATGGGCTCCTAGTTGTCGCATCATCCAGCTACAAGATCTAACGGTGGTCACAGCTTTTTACGAGTTTAATATTTCTATGTAAATCCAGATGCAAAAAGTGTGGATATGCTTATGTTGTTGGTTATAATAATCAATTAATTAGATTTTTGAGTGTTTGGGAATTCTGAAGGATTTAATAGATGAAATACTGAAATGGTTTCCTTAGATTAAACACCTTGACACTAGATTGAATATCATCAATACCAATAAGTTTCTTATTGCCACAAAACTAATATATCAGTAACACAAAGAAAGCTGTTCCGAAGGAGCAAAGAAATAATTTCCATTAACAATTGAATACTTGGGCATTGACGGATCACCATTAACCACATACAAATGGCCAAAATTAACAAATGTTACACGGCATAGAACAGCATCCATAAACTATGCGCTAGCAAATTATGCATACATATCACAGTATGATACAAAACTAAACTTGTCCCACATAAACACAAAAACAAGAGTGGCTTACTTGCTGGCTTTTCATTTCCGACCACTTCCTGATACAGCAGTTCCTTGAAACAAGCCATCAATACGAGCCTCAACGTCTTCAACACTGAACTTAAGATGTTTATCTGCATATTTCTGTATATCTTGAATATTCTGAAACCTGACCAGAAAATTGCTATAAGCTGGGAGCAAATGTCCACCCACCGAAACCTTCAATTCCTCTTTTAGTTGCTCATCAAATATAGCCCATGTCGATTGAGTTCTACAAATCTCCTCAAATTGAGAATTAAATATCTTAAGCTTTTCTTTCATGCCCTTTGAAGCGACATTAGGAGATAAGTTATTGTTGTCCAATTTCAACGCATTAAGTATCTTATTCCACGAGGCTCGTTGGTAATTTACATGATATTGGCGCACTTTTGCAGAGTGTTTTCGGACCCAATCATCTCCTAAAAGTGAACCCAACTCATCGTCTTTAACCTTTTTCACAATGTACCGTCCATTATTCATCATGAAAACAGAGGATAAAGCAGGATCCCTATAAATCTTCGATTTTGCCTCTAAATTACTCTCCAAAACCTCCATTATCCACGCCATTTGTACCGCTAACGGAGAAGATGAAGACAACGACCTATCAACACCCACCGGAGGCACAACATTTTCATCAAAAACCTGTTCTAAAGTTGGCCTAGAACACGCAGCTCGAAGATAATTCATAACATAACGAGTTATCGGATGCAACCCGCCGCCCGGAACAGCCGCTTTCGCCGGATCACGCCGGATCAAATTCTCCAACTCCATAAAAATCCCTCTAATCGACTCCCCTAATCTCTTCCAAACCCCCACAGCTTCATTCCTTATAAACAAACAATACTGATCAGCAAACAACACCTCAATCTCCGGCATCAAATCCTTAACCGCCTCATAAACATCAAGTATCTTAAACAACCTATCCGGCGCTCTACTCCCCATCGCAATCCCATTAGCAAAATTCAACAACTCCATAGACGAAACCCTACACGCTTCCATAAACGACAAATCCGCAGCAGCAGCCGTTCCGGACGAATACCCAAACACACGATCACACAAACGTCTCTCACTCGGATAAAACACTCTCACCGCCATGTTAATCGCTTTAATCCACTTATCAATCTCAACCTCACTATCATCATCACTTAATCCACCAACACTCGCCTTCCCATCACCCGTAAACCCCAACCTACACAAACTCTCCTCCAAAAACTCCCTACGACATATACTATACGCTAACGAACATTCCTTCCCGTACCCCGCCCCAACCATCCTTTTACTAATCTCATGTAAATCATTTATCACACCAGACGGCAACGCGTCAATTATCACATTATAATCCGAGACAACATTCGCCACGGGTATCTCCTCCCCTTCCCCTTCCCCTTCCCCCTCCTCCTCCACCTCCTCATCATTATCCGTACCATTTTCGACGCTGCTTAAATCATTCGCCACGTCATCAAAACTATCCATCAACAACTTAAATTCCTCCTCCAACCTAAACATAACCTGCTGAAGCAAATCCTCAGCTCGATCCAAACAAACCGTAACACCTTTATCAGCAGCTAGTGGGGTCCACTCACGTATCAAATTCACAAGCTCATCAACGGAATCCAAAAACGCAACCGCGTCAGCTGAATCAGACCAGATCGGACGGTCGATCGTGACGTATCTCGAGATCTGACGGTCTAGCGACNTAAACTCCTCCTCCAACCTAAACATAACCTGCTGAAGCAAATCCTCAGCTCGATCCAAACAAACCGTAACACCTTTATCAGCAGCTAGTGGGGTCCACTCACGTATCAAATTCACAAGCTCATCAACGGAATCCAAAAACGCAACCGCGTCAGCTGAATCAGACCAGATCGGACGGTCGATCGTGACGTATCTCGAGATCTGACGGTCTAGCGACTTCAACGCCTGGTCTAAGCGCGTGACGGCGCGTGAAGGGTCCGCGTCGGATTCCAAACTGTCGTGTAGCTTGTTCCTCAGCCTGCCGTCGAAGTTGGAGAAGATTTGGAGGATGTCGTCAGCCATGGCGTTGTCGGTGTGGCCTAGGGTTTTGGCTATGTGGCGTGCTACGGCGATTAGTTTTTCTTCACCGTTTTCTGACATTGTTGTGGGAATTGAAGAAATGGGTTTTGGTTTTGATGATGTGATTAGGGTTAGGGTTAGGGTTAGGGTTAGGGTTATAGTGTGTGTGAAGAAGAGTGTGGGTGGGTTGAGATGGAAGGAAATGAAATGAAATGAATAAAGAAGGGATTGTTGGGATCACGGGAAAGTTCAAAGAAGACGCGGAGTCTGTGAAGGTAATTAAATATTTAATAATTAATGAGGTCATGGGTGGGAGGAAGAAGAACTTAATTAATGATTAATTAAAAAGATTATTTCTTAGATTAATTTTATTGTTTAATTTAGAAAAATATTAATTTTACGTGGTGTTTGTTTTTTAAGAAGCACTGAATCTGAATCTGAACCATATATCTGAATCTGAATATGAGGAGTAAATGTTTGAATCTGACCGCATCTGAACGGAAAAAAATTCATGTTTGAACCGCACATTTGCTTGCTTGTACTAGGGTTTTTTTTTTTTTTTTTTTTTTTTTTTTTTTTTTTTTTTTTTTTTTTTNCAAGTCTAGACCATTAAGATCTTACTGCCTCTAAACACGTCTGAACGGGGGAAAAAAAAAACAAACGGTCTGAACGACCAAAATGTCTGACCGCGTCTGAACGGTTCAGATTAAGAGGCTGTTAAGAGCCTCTTAATGAAAAACAAACACCACCTTATTGTTAAATATGCTATTCTAGTGGTAGAGAGTGTGGATTGCATAATTTTCTTAAGGTGCGTTTGGTATCCACTATCGGAATAAGACTATGATTATGAAAGTAATTAAAGGTATTGTTTAAGATGAGGGGGTCCACCACCATAGTAATGAATGATAGATATAATTCATACTTCATATACATCAAGAGAGCTATGTATTGATCTTTCATAGGTGAGGGACCCACCACTATTATCAAACTCATACCCATTGTCATTCATTGCAGCATACCAAACGCACCCTTAAACTATAAGTAATTTGAAGTTAGTAGAAGTCATGGATGTGGTTAAATTATTGTTATGTTTACTTGAGTAACTTCTTAATTGGTAGTAGTTCATAACATGTAAAATATATAATTGGAGAGGAAATTTGTGTTTAGGTTGTTTGGGAAAAGTCGAGATTTTTGGTGTGTTAAGCTATAGAGTTGGTAGGTTGCGGGTAAGTTGATTTTTTTTTATGCACATAAGTCATGATTAGTCTAAATATGTCGTTATCTTGATGTGGTGATTGTTCTAATTAAGGTTCATTAGGTTGTATACTCGTATTCACTTGATACTTTTATTAAGTCTAGTGTTTGACTTAAATTATCGCCAAAGTTACATGACTATTATAATCATTTACACATATAAATATACAGAAACATAAACTTATTTGGTTCGAATTAGTCTAAAAATCACCTAAAACGTGAAACCTTAAAACAAATTTTCTAAACTAAACCCACAACTAATTATGTCTTTAAAATCGATCGTTACATGGCTTTCTAGTTCGGCTCCCAAAGTCTTTCAAACTAATATTGTTTCAATACGGTTACATGGTTTTTGTTGGGTCCCCGACCTGCCCGTTCATGAAAACCATGAAAGATATGAACAAATGTTTTAGCAAGTGAAGAAAACTTATGAGCATCAAAATCTTGGACGTGGGTTTGCTTGAGAACGACACATATACACTAATAACACCATTGTCATTTTCACCTATTATAAATCTTTCTTAATGAATAAATCAACAAGATTTACAAAGGATAGCCTACGAAAAAACTACCCTGGTTTTTTTGACAAATGAAACTCTTCGCAATCAAACAACAAAAGACTGTTAGCTGCTTTGTTGTTCCTAGGACAGGAGNTCAGCAAGAGGCAACAAGAGGCATTCAGACACCCCTCTCAAGTCTAGACCATTAAGATCTTACTGCCTCTGAACGCGTCTGAACGGGGAAAAAAAACAAACGGTCTGAACGACCAAAATGTCTGACCACGTCTGAACGGTTCAGATTAAGAGGCTGTTAAGAGCCTCTTAATGAAAAACAAACACCACCTTATTGTTAAATATGCTATTTTAGTGGTAGAGAGTGTGGATTGCATAATTTTCGTAAGGTGCGTTTTGAAAGTAATTAAAGGTATTGTTTAAGATGAGGGGGTCCACCACCATAGTAATGAATGATAGATATAATTCATACTCCATATACATCAAGAGAGCTAGGTATTGATCTTTCATAGGTGAGGGACCCACCACTACTATCAAACTCATACCCATTGTCATTCATGGCAGCATACCAAACGCACCCTTAAACTATAGGTAATTTGAAGTTAGTAGAAGTCATAGATGTGGTTAAATTATTGTTATGTTTACTTGCGTAACTTCTTAATTGGTAGTAGTTCATAACATGTAAAATATATAATTGGAGAGAAATTTGTGTTTAGGTTGTTTGGGAAAAGTCGAGATTTTTGGTGTGTTAAGCTACAGAGTTGGTAGGTTGCGGGTAAGTTGAATTTTTTTATGCACATAAGTCATGAATAGTCTAAATATGTCGTTATCTTGATTTGGTGATTGTTCTAATTAAGGTTCATTAGGTTGTATACTCGTATTCACTTGATACTTTTATTAAGTTTAGTGTTTGACTTAAATTATCGCCAAAGTTACATGACTATTATAATCATTTCCACATATAAATATACAGAAACATAAACTTATTTGGTTCGAATTAGTCTAAAAATCACCTAAAAAGCGAAACCTTAAAACAAATTTTCTAAACTAAACTCATAACTAATTATGTCTTTAAAATCGATCGGTATTTGGTTACATGGCTTTCTAGTTCGGCTCCCAAAGTCTTTCAAACTAATATTGTTTCAATACGGTTACATGGTTTTTGTTGGGTCCCCGACCTGCCCGTTCATGAAAACCATGAAAGATATGAACAAAAGTTTTAGCAAGTGAAGAAAACTTATGAGCATCAAAATCTTGGACGTGGGTTTGCTTGAGAACAACACATATACACTAATAACACCATTGTCATTTTCACCTATTATAAATCTTTATTAATGAATAAATCAACAAGATTTACAAAGGATAGCCTACGAAAAAACTACCCTGGTTTTTTGACAAATGAAACTCTTCGCAATCAAACAACAAAAGACTGCTAGCTGCTTTGTTGTTCCTAAGAGAGGAGGATTCTAACCATAATACGTTGTATTATTTTCTTTATAGGAATCTCTACTTAACTTAGTTACGACCTGAGTTTATATAGGAAGGGAAACAGTGTTTACATGTGGGTTGCATCGTAAGTTGTCCACTTGCTATAGGTATGCACGTGCTTAGTAAGCTAGTCTGAATCTTACTTTCGGCTCTTCCGATTTGACAACTTAGAGTTCTAATGCCTATTTCACGCGTATTGATAAGTATTTGAACTTATCTTCAAGCTTCCCCCCTTCTCATTCTGAGGTCTAGGTTGTAATCAAAGTTATGTCTTCAAGATCACTGAGACATTTGTCAGTCCTCAGTGACTCCAGTTTTGCGCTTCAGCTCCTTGTAACTTCAATCCCTGACACCGCATCAGTTTGTGAAGTCGTTTACTTCAGTTGGTCTTCGACTTTCCTGAAGCCATTTAGGCTCTTTGGCCCTTTGAGCTTTAAACTAAACGGTCTCTTTGGTTTTTACTAATGACAAACATATAACTTGTAATAAATAACGTAAAATGTGCAAGTTACTCGTAACTACAAATCATCAAAGCATACTTACATCAACATCTCTCGACGTCTCAGATATGCTTCAACACAGGTTCGAATATGTTTGTTATGTTGCATTATGATCAAACCACTTAACAAATTATAGAAAATGTCTAAATAATATTTTGGTGGCACTATGTATAAGTTAACGTAAACATTTTTATTTAGACACATTGACGTAAATCAATGAAGGTAAAGATAACGATACCATAAACTTGATTTATAATCAAAAAAGAAATATTTTTGTCATACATTTTACATTTCTACAAATTATATTTTTTAAAATGTGACAAAACATTTTTCACAAAAATAATTAAACAAATTATTTTTGATTATTTATAAATGTTTTGATAGGAATATATTTCAAAATTTTGTTTATCATCCAAAAAATGGATACCACCTTCACTAGTTAAACAAGCCACCACAAAAAGACAAAAATGGATCGTCTGACGCATGACGGTTTCTTTACAAATACTTAAAACTACGAACTCACCAGCCTTGTATTGATACTTTTAGGATGTATTTTCTCAGGATCGTAACCATTAACTTTGGATTGGAGCATTAGAGTCACACGACATGTTTTGAAGACTTTGATGCATTATGTTTACCATTCGATAATGTTTTATAAATGTTTATGTTTCATTTCAAATTGGGACCTCTATTTTGTAACTATGATATTACTTATCGAATAGTATCTTTTACGTCTCATTTGGAGGTTGTTTTCTATGACTTGAACATTGTGCTATGAAGTAACACTCTAGTTATATTATCTTCCGTTGAGATATTTTGGGGGTGTTACAAATTGGTATCAGAACTCCAGTTATAACGAACTAGGTTGCATTAGTAGGCCTAGACTATAACCATTGCATGATAAACATACCACGAGCATAATTGTAACACCCCCAAAATATCGCAAAGGAAGATTGTGTTAGTGGGGTGCTACTTCATAATACAAAGTACAAGTTATAGAAAACGACCTCTAAATGAGACGTTTTAAAAAGTTACCATTCGATAAATGCAATCAAAGTTACAAACATGAGGTCCCGAAGTACAAGATTACATACACATTTTTCAATGTACTATCGAATGGTAAATAAGAATGTATAAAGTCTTCAAACATGTCATGGGACTCTTTGCTTCAAACTCTAGCTATCGTCTTATGAACCTGAGATAAACATAAAGTGTCAACACAAAGGTTGGTGAGTTCATAGAGTTTAGTTAAATTGTAAAGCCTTTAAAGAATGTTCCCACAGCAAAGGCATTGTAAATCCATTCAGTTCCAAGTTCCGCTCATACAAAACTTGCAACCTATGTGTTTACAATCCACTGCTAAAATAATATTATAGTCAAGCACACATATAGTCATAATAGTTCACATCATTGCACTTAGTGTTGCTCCGTCGATAAGGGAGACTTGGGGTTACTCAGATAAACATGTACACAAAGCAAAGGCGATGTCAATCCATCCAGTTGAAACTCCCGCCCATACAAGACTTGTAACCTATGTGTTCACATCCCATTGCGTATAATATAGTTCATAATAAAAGCACCATGTATATAATAATGTATGCCAGGCAAAGCCCCTAGAATAAATAATATGTGTCCCGTAACATAGTGAACGAGAGGTTGGCCGACCTCTAATAGCGCTATCCATACTACCTACTAATAGGAGGCTAACAATGTGAATGTACAAACAGTACATCATACAACTATTATACACAATTAAGAATGCTCCAAACATGGAGACTTTACACGCTCCACCAATAAGGCGAGACTTTAGGTCAAGAACGCTCCACCGACATGGCGAAACTTTGCACGCTCCACCCATAAGGTGAGACTTTAGGTCATAGTACGTACGGTTCATTAAGTTCAAAACAAATCATTAGTTCGTAATTAAATTCAAGAGTTTAATTCAAGTTCAAAAGTTCAAGTCAAAAGAATTCATAAAATAGTAATCAATTTAGTTCAAATATGGTTCATGTATTCCAATAAAGCGAGTAAAGTGTTTTGATAACCAAGTAAAATATGTAAGTAAAATGAGCATGTATCTCCCCCAAGATTAAAGTAATTTAAACGAGAAAATGTGGGGCTATGACTCAACTAATGATATCAAAACGTATAACAGGATCGATGGATTAAGCGGGGAAGTCTCTACGTACAACCTAGAAATATGATATCGTGTCTTAGCTTTTAAAACAACGAAGTGAATATATAAGCATGCCTTATATAGTTATTACATTAATTATGCTTGGATGTTTAACATTTGTAAATAAAAGTTGTCAAGTATTAATATTTGTTACGTTACTGGTTTCTAGTTATTTTAGTTTTTCCGACTTAATTTATACGTTATTTCTAAACCGTAAATGATCACGACTTGGTTTTTACGTTGTTGGAAAGGTAATTGAATGTGCTAAACAGATTAGTGGATCCCACTGCCCCAGAATTTATTTAACTAATGTGAAATTACTAATTTACCCTTAGATGTATGAGATGTTTGTTACAGCAGTTTTTAGTCTCACGAAGATGGCCATAAGTTGGTCTATACCACTCTGTTTTATGTCTGGTTTTCGGCCAAGTTCAAGTTAGGATGTTATCTACAACTTTTATATTTTGACCAACAGTTGGTTATATGCAACTTTTATGAGTTTTAGCCATTTAAAATCTGTTACTTACTTTTTGACACGTTTTGCCATTTTGGCACTAGTTTATTCATCGGGATGAGTTACGGCACAAGCCTCCCGGCGAAACGACCACAAGAATTTGATCTAACTTCCTATATTTTCACCTAAGCTTCTCAGTCCACAGAATTTCCTAGAAATTCCATTTATACCCTCCTGTCCAGTTTCTCTTTTGCAAACATAGTCCTTTCGATGTTTCTAGTGTTTTAGTCCAATTATCCAAGCACAATCAACCATAATAAGCATATAAAACATATTAAATAAATGAAATACTAGTATTTATAGAATTCAAATGATAACATGGGAGTTTTCTTACAATCCTTGTGATGAGATTAACTAGAACCATGAACAAGAACACTAAATCCTATAGCTTCAAAAAAACCCTTACTTTTGATCCTTCAACACAACTCTAGCTAACCTTTGCTAATCTTGATCTAACCTTGAAAGAACCTTTTCAGTCCCTAATCACCTTGTGTAGCTAGTAAATCAACCATGGAATCACCAAATAAACTAAAGATTCATGTAGAAAATAACTAGGCCTTCATCTTCTATGTAAAACTTGTAACTTGGAAATCAAAGGATCAAGTATGTGTGAATTATTGTTGGGCATTTAAATGGAGAAGAAAGGGAGAAGAATGAGTTCCTTTTATAGGAAGATGAGGAACTGCAAGACTTAGGATGTTTAGGAAGCTTACTTAGGTGTTGTTTCTTTTTTTCCTTAGCTAAGGATTCATATGGGTCCCACTTTCATATAAGCATCTTAATGGGGAGGAGATGATAAATTAAGCCTTGTGGATATAGACCATTTAAGAGATTTTTGTGGGTCCCATCTAAAAGTAATAATATTAAATAGCATTCCTTAGCTAAGGGGAAAAAAGAAACACCCCCTTAGGAAGTTTTGTAAGTCTTAAAGACTAAGTAAATGGACAATTGTTACATGACTCATCACTAAGACTTTAAGTCTTGGTGATTCATCTTCAAAATTTCGACCTTAATTGATATGGGATGACTATATAAGTTTCTTGACGATATCTTGAAATTATCTAGTGTTACGGAGTGAGTTTTGGTCTCGGTAATCGCTAACGGTAAGTATTTAAATCATGAAACTTAAAATCGGGTATCCTAAAAATATAAAACTTTTAAATTTGTTAAAGCTTATCAATATACTCTATATTAGCATATATCAGGGTGCTTAATTGTCGTAAAAACCTATAACCGTAGGCTTAAAATGTGTAAAATGCAAAATCAGAAAATGTAAAAATCCAAAACTTATGGAAATGTCATAAGATGTGAGAAACACTTATTTCTCTTGCTTAGGATTTTGTATGAACATATCAGGATGTTTAAACGACGTTTAGACCTAAACGTAAAATTAAGACACGGTTTCGTGAAACTTGCAAAAATGACCCGACGAGTGTCAAACTCGCGTGTTATCATAAAAATAGGTTAACTTACAAGAATGTAGAATAAAAATTTCAGGAGTGAATAGTAATCCGATAATGCGAATTGTTACAATAATCACTAAACTGTTTTACATGCTGTTACATTTTAATGAATCATAAAACTTTCCCAAGACATTGTGGGTTACACAATGGTCTCATTTACTTACTAGAAATTATGAGTGATACGATGGTCTCTAAAACTTTTTCATAACCTTACATAATATTGTTTTATATGATATCGAAACCTGTCACAATCTGTCGATCTCACCGGCTATCTTACTATCCGTCTCCAAAGCCGAGTTTGAACACTCCTCCCATACTTTTGGAACACCTACATAATCCACCGTCTAGTAACATTCTTGTTGACTATGACTGTTGTGTCAGGAATTTTTAAGTATGAAGATTTATAATATCCTTATTTGAATGGATTGAGACGCCTTTTCATTTATCTAAAGAAATTGTAAATCGCCGAACCATAAGTTTATAATTATTTATTTACATAAATTGGGACGCTTCTTTATGTAAGTAACAAATTATAAATGAGTGGGATTAATGGTATCCAATATGACATGAGTACAAACTCGAGCCCGAGGATCACCAATCTTCTTTAAACTAGGTCTAGAAACATGCGATAGTGTCTTACAACCCACCAGAAGTATTAAGACCTTATTTGAACTACCTGATTTCATTCTTAAGTTATCATACATGAGGTGGTCTGAAATATTATTTATGGAATAAAATCTATTCCGTTACCTTATCCCTTAGAAAAACTAGCTTGTTAGGGTCTTAAGATTAATAAGGGTACTATTGCTCACTGAACAAAACTTTAGAAGAGTTTCTGATTTCACATGGGAGTGTGAAGATCAGAATTTGCAACAAATATCCACACCTTTTCCCAGACATCTCAGCATCAGATATCAAACACCGAATTCTGGGACGGAATTCTTTTAACACGAGGAGAATGTACATTTATTATATTATAAGCTCTCTATATATTGTATTTATGTATTATGCCAAGTGTCTAGGCTAGTTTTTTGCTTAATCTGTGTATGTACAGTACTATTTGTCTTATTTAGTATTTTAAAGGTTTTTTTTACTACTACTACTCGCATAATGCAATTTTTTATTCGGACAACCGGAAATTTTACGTTAACTTTCACCATTAAACTTGAACGTTTTACCATAATCACGTAAATTTAAACTTTACGTATAATCGCTAGGTTATCCCGCGCATTACGAGAACCACATTTAGATGTTCTATATCACACTAGACTGATGTTTATTATACTTTTTTTTAAATAATTGTTTTCATTCAAATTCAATATTTTCAAGTAACTTGCGTTTTACGCGTTTTAACTTACGTTTTAAGCATTTTTACTTATACACGTACGTTAAACTTGAAACCAACTGTAGACTACGTTTAGTCTACATCAACATTATGCTCATGTCATTACAAAGATACTAAAGCTATTTATTTGAAAACTTATACTATTTTTATAAGTTTTAATTTTTACGTTACTTGATTAGTACGTTTACACGTTTATTTGTTTATAGTCTAGACTTAAGACATTTTAGGGTATAATTTACCCAGTAAACTCAAGATAATTGATGACTTCAAACAAGTATATATTATTGTCATCATTTATCCTATTTATTTGACTTGTTTTATTATATTATTTATGAGAATCGATGCTTTAATGTTTACTTTAGTGATTCTCAGGTAAAAACAAGCAATTGGTGAAACTTGGCGATTTTGGACTAATTATGGAGCAAAACTAGCAAGATGTCAAAATTCTATTGAAATCAAAAAGATGCGCCGTATCTCTCTCAACAGATACGCCGCAATATCATACTTAGATGAATTCGAAGACCATTGCCTAACTTTGAAGGATGCGCCGCATGTAATTCAATCATGCGTCGCATATGAAACTTTGGTCAACGAAGAAGATCAAGCTTGTTCTACTCCAGATACGCTGCATTATACTTCTGACATACGGCGTATCACTATCAAGACTTCACCAGATACAATCCAAGACATTGAAGGACATGCACCGCATACAAGATCAAGATACGCCGCATCTGAAGACGGTGTACGAATATTCCAGAATATATTAATCCTGAACCCCACACAAAGTTAAGTCAATGTGCCGCATCTACTTACTCGATGCGCCGCATCGTGCCTTTAGACAGAAACTATAAATACCCCAAGACATATACGAATTTTGTGTGCAACAAAACCCTAAGGAGACGAACTCATTCGAAGAACCATCACAAGACACACCCTAAACGAAGATATTAGAGCTGTAAGAAGGTCCTGCATGTATTTAGTTCATTAAGTAGTTTTGTTTTATTGTAATAGTACGCTTTAATTCATCAGGATTGATGGGCTTGTGGCCACCATACTGCTCCCCTTAGAATTGCTTTCCCATCAATTAAAGTCTATATGATGATGTTTTTGGTGACTTATATTAGTGCATTGATAACATATGTGTCTAGCTGAGTTTGTGGGCTGCCATACCTACTCCTCGCCTGCTTAAGCTGATGTCTTTAGATAAGTAGGATAGGCATAAGTGATCATTAAGGGTTTACTCGCCGATATAATGAGATCCAACGAGACAAATTAGATTACGATACGCTTCATATAGGACTAGCAATAAGACAAGTGACAAGCTACTTAACTATAAGGACATGCCTTCTTCTGCTTCTATTATCTATCTGTGTACGTCTTTGCTATTCGTTGATTCATGCTCATTAGTTTAATTTACTGTTTGATAATAACCAAACTGTGCCAGTCTCTCAGGCTGAACCCCCCTTTCGTTAGATTAGACTGTAAAACTAACTTAGGATATTAAAATACTGATTAGGTTAACTAGATAATATGTTCCACTCTTAGTGATCGACACTCTACTTACCATTATATTCATACTGACTGGGTACACTGCTCGTTAAGTGTGTATGTTATTGATAAGTCGGCTAAATATAAATTTAAAACTTGAGTAGACATTAATACTGCTAAACCGCAACGACACCTCACGCGCATCAATAATACACTCCTCCTAACCATGCCACTTAACCTCCACCTCACATAGCACCTCATGTTAATACTTAACACATCATTTTACACTTGTTAAACTTAACAACACTTGTCACACAAACACAATTAGTACTTAAATTTCACAACACATTTTTAACCTCATTTTTACACACATAAAAAGGATAAATTGTCATTTCATCTCTACCCTTGGATGCCAAGAACACCTCAACACCAAAATCTTCAAATCATCTTGCTAAAAGTTCAAGTATTCTCATCTTTGGATCATCTCCATTCTCTACCATAAACCACCTTTATTTCACCACTAAGGCTCATTATTGAAGCTTTCATTTACCTCAGCCCACACATCAAACTCATCATTTCATAAAAGTTTTTAAACGTTTTAAACGGGTTGGGTTTATTTGAAAGCTTGGGTAAAACTTTGTTGGTGATTAGAAAACTAGGCTAGTGTTCTTACTCTTGTCTCATGGTATGTGCTTATTCACATACCTTTTACTCACCATTTTCAGGCTCTAAAGACCAAAAACTAACGTTAAATGCCAAAGATATCGTGTTTTTGTGTTTGTGATCGTGCAGGGAAGGATATTGCATAAATGGCAACAAAATCAACCAAAAAGCCTCAAAACGAGCACGAGATGTGGAAAAGTGTTTAAAAGCTAAGTCAAAGAAGAAATCTACTCAAGAAAAGCCCAAAGCGACGAATTTATTCCTTAAGGGCTCGAAGAAAAATTCATGAGACGCTTAACCGAAGCTCAAAGAGATTTTCAAGAAAAGTCCTCCACATTTGAGCAAGTTGTCGCGTTTAAATCTTTTGAAAACCTTTGGAAGAAACGTCGACTCAAGTCCTCAAGTTGCATTAGTGTTACATTTAATGTTTAGCACGTTTAGTAGCGTTGTAGTGAATATTTAGTGTTACTTTTATAAATTGTAAAGTTCCAAGGGCTTAAATTGCATCATTGTCAAACCTTCAAAGCTCTTGGCCTATATATAGAAGATTAGACCTCATTGTGAGGGTTGGTTAGTTTTTAGGACTAGTTTTAGGTATAGTTGAGAGTTGGTCCTCTTAGTGTAGGATTAGTGTAAGTTTGGTTTTAATAAAAGTTTTTATACGCTTTCTCTCTCTACTCTCTCTCTAGATTACTTCAAGATTTACATGTTTTGGGTTAAGTTTTGTTATTGTTAATCTTTGTTTACATCATTTTTAATCTTTTACAAAAGCTTTTGTCACCTTTGCATGTGTCTTATTCGAATAAGAAAGAAAAAAAAATGGGTTAGAGCTTATTTTGAGTCGTAAGCTTTTATACAAGCTTATTTGTGAATAAAATTAGTTTTGTTGTTACGTTTTTTTTAAGTTTTACTTAGTTTTAATCATTTGTTTCAAGTCTAAAATCGTCCAGCCTTATTTTTCTTTAATCTTTGCGAGTTTGGTTTCTAAAAAGTTAGGGTTTTGCGAGTATGCTATGTGGTTAGCGAGTATGAAACACTTTTAGCGAGTATGTATAGATTTCTGCGAGTATGAATAGGTTCCTAGCGAGTATGGCATCCTGTTTTAGCGAGTATCACATGGTTTTTAGCGTGTATCACATGGTTTTTAGCGAGTATCACATGGATGTTAGCGAGTATGAACTTTAGTGTAGCGAGTATGGACAAGATAGATAGCGAATATGTTTCTTTTTATTTAGCGAGTATGTAATTTTTGCTAGCGAGTATGATAAGTGGTTAGCGAGTATGGTATCCTATTTTGCGAGTATGGTGTGTGGGATTTGCGAGTATGAAGTCCCTAGTTGCTAGTTTCATTTCTTTTTGCCGAGTTAGGCATTGATTCACCTCATCGTCTCATCGAGTGAGGTTCTTATTAGTTTTACCTAAACAAAACTCTGTCGAAATTTTCTTAAATCTTTTTAGTAACGTCTTATTTAATTTCATTGTCTTTGCATTTTTAGATTAAAACTTTATTAGCATTTAATGTTTTCACGTCTTTTATTCTTCTTTCTTCGCTTAGTAAACTTTTATTTTCGTTTATTAAATCTAAAATTCCAAAAACATTTTACTTTCCAAGTTCATTTTATTTTCCAAGTTAACTTTTATTTCTTTATCGCTTTACTTTCTTTAAAATGAGTCTTGAGTAGTTAAATTCGTGTTTGCTTAGTGATTCGGGTTTGTGAGCTAAGTGTGGACGTTAAATGTTTGTGATTAATAATCATTAAGATTATTTAGACTCGTGATTTTATTATTCGAAGAACAAAAGCCGGAGAACGATTAAATCATTTGTCTAGAGTTATTATCTCTTTGAAAGATTAATTGACAACTAATCTCGAGAAAAGAAAATAATTCGTCACAAACCTTTAGCTCATATTTAGTGAACTTACTCACGTCGCTTTGCAAACATATTGTCTTTAAATTCGTTTACCGTTTAAATTACTTATCGCACTTTAATTCTTGTTTTCTTAAAGTCACTTTATTTAATGCAACTTTACTTGTTTATTTTCTTTGCGTCACTTTATTGCTTTCCTTTACTTTAACCGCATTTTAATTATCGTTGTAGTATAATCAAAACCAAATCATCTTTTAAACCTTATTCACTTCACATATCTCACGATTTTGAGTGACGAGATCAATTCAACCCTCGTTGGGACAACGATCCGTGTTTAAGCTTCACCGCTTGAAAAACGACTCATCAAAATGGCGCCGCTGCCGGGGAGCGGCTGATAAGATTTAGTCGTTCGATCGTTTGAGTAATGTGCTTTGAAGACCCTTCTTTCGAGAAGTTAACGCTTTTGTAAATATTTTCAAAATATAAAAACACAAAAACATTTTCTCTTCTAATTTGTTTTTCTTTTGATTTCCCTTTTTCCTAAAATCTAAAATCCAAAAAGATTTTCTTTTTCAAAATTGGTTTTCACTTTTGTTTAATTCTCATGGATTCATTGATTCTTTGTGTTGGTTGTGGTGAACCACTCTATGGTTCACCGTGTCAAAATTGTACGTGCGAACGGTGTGGTAACAACCTTCAGAATGGAAGTTGTTGGTTTTGTGGTTCAAATAATTCATCCTTTTATGATCAAAACACGAATTCATTCAACTATCCTTCAAATTTTTCTGACTACCCACCTCAGCCCTACTTATCTTCGTTCGATCAATCTTTCTGTAATGGATGTGGAAATCGTTTGGATCCGACTTCGGCGTATTGTCAATGGTGTACTTGTATGAGGTGTGGTAGAAATATTATAAATGGATTTTGTTCGTTTTGTGCTTTTGAAAATGCAAATTCATACTCTCAAGACTGTAATCCGAACTTTCCCAATTATCCTCCAAATGATTCTTACCTACCTCCTCAAAACCTTTATGAGCAAAAACCGTATTTCAATAACGCTTCATTCCAAAATACTCCGAATTTTGAGAATTATGGGCAATCTGTTGAAAATATTCATTCTGAGCCGTGTCCAAAAAGTAAAGAATCACTTCTCAGTCTAATGAATGAGTTAAAAGGGATAATTCTTAGAAGAAACCAAGAAAAAGAAAACTTTGAGGAGAGCAGAGAAGACGAGTCTTTGAAAGAAGAAAAGGAAATCAATTCTTCGAGTGGCAATCCCACTCCATCTTGTGAACCTTCAAATGTTGAAAATTTTTCTTTGGAATCTCTCGACGACAATTTCTTTAAACTTCAATACGCTTTAGAGATTGCGAGTGCTCGTGTTATTTATGATGAACCATTGACTCCTGCCTCTTCTCCGGTGATGGAAATGGAACGAGAAACCAAGGTGACAAAGGACCCGGTACTTTCCCTTGAAAATGGAAGTGCTAAATACATCCAACCTTCAGTTGTCCAAGAATCAGTTGTTCCCCCAAAACCGTCAAGAATTGATCCTAATTTTTCTCGATTTACGGTTAAGAGTTTATCAAGTTTACGTGCTGAGCTTAAAACGGTGACTGAAAAGAACGTCTTGCCTTATCTTCATGGATAACTTTATTTACATATTTTATACATCCTTTCATGTTTATTCAACTCATTTCATGAGATTATATTTTGTACTTAGATAACAAAACTAGAAAACTCAAGAAAAAATGTTTTTGTTCATAAGTTTCTATGACAATTTTGACCAGGGGCATACATATAATTTTATACTCTAATCAGTGGGCTTCTAGACTTAGGGAAAAATATGAGGTTATAGTTCTATGTCTTAGCTTTGATTCGACGGGTATCTAATGTCCTAACAATGCCCGATGATTTAATTAGAAAATAAACGGTAAAAAGTGTTACAATTCTGCACACAAGATTTCAAATGGAAAAATCCCAAAAATTTTGTATAGAACCACTTGTTCGGGTAAAAAGAGAAAATATAGTAAACGCTTTAACTTAAACGTGGCTTTTTGAATTGACTAAAACGGAGTTGTAGATAAAAAAAGATATAGTTTTTTTCGTGGGACTATTTTACACAGAAAATAAACACCAATGTCACTGAGATTTGACAAATGTCTCTATGGCTCTGAGGACTTAATTATGGATTACAACCACAACCTCTAAATGCATGGACGGGAAACTTTTTTAGGAATATAAGATCAAGTACTTATTGATATATACTAGAAACAAGTATTGGAACTATAAGTTGTCAAATCGGGAAAGCTGAAAATACGCTTCAGACTAGCCTACTAGGCACGTACCTATCTATATCAAGTGGACAACTTACTATACAACCTACATGCAACCACTTTTTCTCCTCCTATATAAACTCTTGATTGTAACCAAGTTAAGTAGAGACTCATAGAAATAAAATAATACAAAGTATTATGGTTAGAATCCTCTTCTCCTAGAACAATAATGCAAAGCTAGTTGCCACTTGTTGTTTGAGTTAGGTGAGAATCTGTTATTAACCCGGGGTAGTTTTCTATAGGCTATCCGTTGTAAATCTTTGATTCATTTCTATAAAGATGTATAGAGTTGAAAAGTACAAATAGTGTGTTATTAGCATGTCTGTGTCGTTCTCAAGCAAACCAAACCTCATAAATGTTGATGTTCATCAGTTTCCTCACTTGCTAAAACTGTTGTTCATATCCTTCATGGTTTGCATGAATGCGTGTGCGTAATCGGACCCAACAGTGTTACAATCTTCTGAAGGCTTCTTATCAATGTAAGTTCAACCTCATCAAGATTAGAGTTCTTGATATTTAGATTAGGCACTTATATCCATTTGACAACCATGTCTTGGATCTCACATTGTATTATCACCATACATCACTTAGATGAGAGGTTAGATGGTTTATGTGTTTAGGCCTTAAAACACAAGGTTTATTATATTGGGCATAAAAAATAACAGCTTTGGTTGTACCCGAAGAATGACTCGATATTTAGCTTAGTACCAGAAAATGATGTAAGCGATGCGGTTTATATGTTTAGGCCTTAAACACAAGGTTTGTTATGTTGGGCCATAAAACATAACGGGTTTGGTTGTACTTGAAGAAGAACTCGATATCTAGCTTAGTATCAGAAAATATTTTAAGCGACGTTGTAAGGTTTTCTTCGTTGAGAAGGGAGCTTGTTGACTAGTGAAGTAACTCTCGAGTTGGGTACCCGATGAGTGGAGTTGGGCAAAGATGAGCTTCGTGACCGAACCACTATAAATCATCGTGTCCGGTTTGCGCTTTCTTTTACTTATCGTTTTACGCTTATATTTGCATTGCATGGCTTGTTGCTTATATTATGCTGATTATGTTTATGTAGTGGATTGGTGTTCATAATGTGTTTATATTCGTGTTGTGTTGACATGCTTTACTTAATGCTCTCTATTATCTCTAGCTGTTATAGAACTATTATTGACACTTTTTATATTGTGTCACACTTGATTGGTTATTTGATCAAAAGATTTAAGTTTTAAATCGAAAACGTATCACACCTCCCTCCCTTCTACGTTTTCCACATTACACTTCTACTCAACACTGAAATTTGAATTTGAATCTAGATGAACTTCTCTCACTCTCAACCTTCTTCACATTACAACCATTGCCAACCCATACTACTCTATACTCTACACCCTTGATAACATCATATAACCCTGATATTTAAGTGTCAATTTCCCCCTATTATGCTCATTTATATTAATAATTATGTAGATATATGCTATTATCTTTTCATATTTTGTATCCAGGTCATAAGTTGGCATAGGAGCTAAAGAGACGAGGAAATCGGAAAGTACGAGCAAAAGATAGACAAATCCAAGTATGCTGGAAGAAGCTATGGCGTAACTCAATCTCTCAATTACGCCGTAGCGAGGATTTCTACTAAGAAGACCAAAGTCAACACGAATCAAGAGTTACGGCGTAACACATTTCATAGTTTACGCCATAACAACCACATGGCTTGAAGAATCCTCAGATCTGAAGACTACGCCGTAACAACAACTATGGAATACGGCGCAGCAACGAGTACGAGAGTAGTCTAAGATCAAGAATTAACATACGACGTAACACACCTTTTGGAATACGGCGTAATGAAGACTACAAGAGTTATCTCAGATCCGATAAATACTAGACGGCGCAACCATTTGGAGATTACGACGGAGAAGAAACCCTAAATCACTATTACGGCGTAACAATTCATCAATTACGCCGTAAACTATGGATCTGGATAAGATTTCAGCAGGTCCGGCGTAACACATTTCATAGTTACGCCGTAACTCCCGACGGGCCTATAAATACAGCCCTAATTTCTGCATTTCAACATCAACTTTCTCACACACAAAGTCAGAGATCGTTAGGAGCAGCTAGGAGGCCCTTCTACAGCAGCATACGAAGGCTTTCCAAGGGAGAAATCACACCTCAATCACAAGAAGTTTTAGCATTTCATTATTTCAATTACATTTCGAATATATGGATCTTGTAAACATTATTTCGAGTGTTAATTCTAATATGATTGGCTAAGCACCTCTGGTGCTAGCTTAGTTATGATGCCTATATTGTTTTAATCATGTTTCCGTACTTTTCTTATATGCTTTTACGTGTGTGCATGCATAGTTTATCTTGAGAACCTCTTGTTTCGGTAGTTTTGATATGTGGTTGTATCCATTACGCTAACTTTAATTGAATTAAGAACCCAATTGAGTTAGTAGGCTAGAAGAATTGACCATAGGACACTAGCCTGATGAATTGCGAGGAAATGAGAGGGATGACAACTGACCATATTGCCTCGTGTGCGAATTGACTATAGGATCACCTTCCGTACTTGATAAACTTAAGAAGTTAGAGAAATGGTCTATGATCGTGACAACGGGCCATTAGAGATAAGTCTAGCATGTAGTGACACTTAATGACTCAAACCCGTATACCATACGTCGGCTTACTACATGGGAAGCGTCATGGTTCCTGATAGGATTCGGGGGAGATAGGCTAGGTGACTTGACCATATGCACCTGGTGATATATGTCCGCCCCACCTAAAGCATAAGATTAGTTTAATAGGGAACATGACATAAAATGATATAGGAGTAGTAACTAGGCTAGTATACTTTTCTCCCATTGCTCACAACTTTACTTTTATTTGCTATTTGTTTTCGTGTTTTGTTTTTATCTCAACCAATCAATCAATCAATATTTCTTTATATTAGTGACATTAGACTTAGACATAGTCCGCACCACATAGCTCTTGGGACGACCTCGGAGTTACCATTACTATTCTATACACGACCGGATTCTCTGTCCGTTAGTGCAAATAGGTAGACCTTAGGTAAAACGATTAATTATAAATATTAAAACCTGGTCGGTAAAACCTGCATCAACCCTACTTCTTTCAAATCATACAACTCATTCTCCTATCAACTAGTATTTGAATCCCGAAGTTTAGCACATTACCTATAATATGCTTTGTGCTTAACTCATGCCAACTTACTTCTTACTCAACCATGGTTTTGAAACTGTAATAGTTAAATGTAGATAGTAGACTTAACAAGCTTTTCATGGCCGATTGAACAACTAAAAATGGACTAATAACGAATAAGTTACGACCATTTGAAAATTAGACAAAAATATAACTAAGTGCAGGAAACTGCATAAATTTTTTAAGTGTCGAAAATTGTTTTTTGAGGTAATAACTTTAGAGCTGTTTCGAAGGGTCTAGAGATCGAATCACAAAAATTATCAGAAGGAAAGTTTTGTAGTACTCATTGTCTAGTTTTTAGAAAGTCCATAATCGAGTTAGTCGAATTAGTGATGAAAGAGGTACAGTCTTGTGAAGTTGACTAAAAGCAGACCACTTTGATTGAAAATTGTTCTAACCCCACTACTTTAAGGCCGTTTTCGGGTGCTATAGAGTCTGAATGGGACAAAGGGTCAGTAAAACACTTTTGTATTATTCCTAGGCCACTGTACATAGGAATTGGAATTGGTTAAAAAGACTCCAAAATGAAAGAGATATGGACTGTATAAGATAGACAAAAACTCATTTTTGAAAGTTGTTGAAAAATAATAATACATATTAAACTTTGATGTGAAACTTATTTTTCTTATAAAACTTAAACGCAAACTTGTATTGGTGATAAAAGTTTATAAAACTCATACGCATATCGTACCTAATATGAATTACACCTAAAGTGCCTTATTATTCAATTAGGTTACGGTTAGGATTTTCACGCCTCGTTTTGCGTGCAATCTTTTTATTACCGATATTTCTATTTGCTTTACGTTTGTTTCATACCACACATTTATGCTTGATTTGACTTATTTTAGGGTGAGAATACATTGCTTATTTTACGTTTGAACACAAGTACATTTACTCGTTTACAGACTGACCTAAGCACCCGTTAACTCATGTTTTTCAATACGCCCCTTATCATGAAACATTAATTACTCTTGTAATCACGAATATCGTGAATAGATCTATTGGTATTGACTCTCTCCGTCCGGGTATTGTAGCACATTACTGGTCAAACTGACACATTTAATTTGGGTATCTCTGGGTGGTCTTAATTTAGACACCTGGATTTGGGCACTCTCTTTTATAGTACAGTTAAGGCTTCGGTGTCATGAGATTAGGCAGCAGTAAATGCATTTTGTGTGAATGCATTTGTTATAATGGTCATACACACAAAAAATCTTGTGGTTCAATTTTTTTTGGGTAAAAGGGTTAATTCACCCCGGTAAAATGCATTACTCCAAAGAACGTTGAGGTACAAAGGATGAGGGTGATTTCCCTCATCTCAGTCCCTTAGGACACTTACAGACTTTAATATAAGAATGATACACCATTCTTATAACTTACAACTGTGGTTCACTTTTACAATTACTTAAACCTATAATCTCACCAATTTTATGTTGTACTTTTAACATGTATTTCTCATGTCCGTGATTTGATGGGATGACATAGCATTGGAGCATAAGCATAAGAGTCGCATCCCAATTTCATCTTTCGAAGACTTATGCATTTATCTATTGTTCGAAAACATTTTAAAAACTTATTTATTTGTTATTATAAACTCTTGCATCGTATTGTTCTAAAATTTTATTTAACTCTTATCAAACACGTATTTTAAAACGACTCATTTAGAGGTCGTTCTTTATTATCTTGTACTTTGTGCTATGACAGTCACGCCTCCTGTTACCTTTCCGCTGCAATATTTTGGGGGTGTGACACATTTTGACTTGTTAACTGTTATTACGTAAAGATCACAACTTTATCAATCTAAATCACGTATAATATGTAGAAAAGAGATGAGAAAGATGGTGACTTGATGTATAAAATGAGGCGTGTAAATGAAAGACTATATTGAAAGAGACACACATAAAACACATACAAACACACACCTCAAATGAGAGTTTGAGGTGTATATATAGTACAATTCGTGGATGCCCTAAAGGCTTTGATGGGCTTGGGCTTGGACTTGGTTTTATACTTAAGTCTTAACTTATAACATATTAGCTTAACTAGTCCAAGGCCCAATGACTAATTCTACCTACACGACACACTCTATTACATATGAGACCGACCATCACTTTTTTCTATAAAATTTAAATGCTAACATTAACTTATCCACCCAATTATCCACTTTTTAGGTTCCCCACTATACAAATGTATCCCAAAAGAAAACATAAGTAAACGTCAGTTACCGCTCTGTAGCAATGAACTCAGACCATCCGTTGTCAACGCATACCTTGACACAACTGCTAAAAAAAGGGCAACATTGTCTGATCAATCTACTACCTTAATATCCTTAAAAAATAAGACATGAATTACTTTCTTTCATTCACAAAAAAAATGTTGATATTATGAAGTAAAAAAGGATGGAATGTACCTTATGAGAATGAAATCTTGTTATCTATTAGTTGTTAATTAACCTTATTACCTTGTTGGCCAATCCTTGTGAGAATAATTGCACGCTTTTGTTTATCTTGCTTCACCATATTCCATAGATTGTTTCTTGAAGTTAGATCGACACCGATGTTGGGTTTATCCATGTATACAACCTATGTATGTTGTCAGAAACCACTATTAGTGTAACATATGAGAGGATGCCTAAAATCAATCGAGTACTTGGACAATTAACATACCTTGGGATCCCCAATTAATGAAATGGCAACATTAAGCCTCCTTTTCATGATTCCACTGTACTTCCTGGCTCACTTGTCTAAAACCCCCGCCATTGAATAGATTGACACTTTTAAGAGATTCTCCCCGTTATATCTACTAAACAACAATTGATCTTCATATACATGTTCCACAACGCTTTCTGAAAATCATCTTGAATGATGAAATGAATGTTCACGGTGGGGGTATTTATACAATATGGATGGTTGATTCAAAAAGTGTTAACCCTAATTCCTTTGTTAGGGTTTGACAAACAACATATATTTTTCTCCAAACTTTTTATAAAAACAACATAGGTACTTATCAACAGGAAAAAATTCAAAAAAAATCAAATTTTGGTTACATTTTAAAAATTTTTACAGAATAAGATCATTTATTATTTTACTTTAGGAAGTTTTAAGAATATAAAAAAAATCAGATTTGTACTTATCATAAACGAAATTTGTTTAAAAAACAAAAATACAAAAAATGGATTTTTGTTACTATTTTTTTTCAAAATCATTGAATAAGATCAATTCACATTTTAATTTACAAAATAGACGAAATTTTAAAAATATAAGATTTGTTCTTATCACAAATAAAGATAAAAATACTCACTTTTTTGAATTAAGAACACAATATCATTTATCTCAATAGAATCCGGAAGAATCGTGCCGTTATTAGATGATTATTTTGAGTTTTGATTCGTTAGTGATGAATGCTTAGGAAGGGGTGCGTGAAAAATTGCGTTTTTTTCATTGTGGTTGCGTTCGGTTCAGCTAGGATCAATTGGTGTATAGGGTTTTGGTTCGTGAAGACTGATGGGGTATGGGTCGGGTTAGAATAGGTGTGGAGCGCAAAAAGAGGGCTTCTACCATAAGCTTTGCAAATTTCGTTTATTAGTTTGCTAATTTTCTTTATTAGTGTACATTTTACAATTTTTATGTGAAATGACCAATATGGACACTCTAAAATTCTAGTATTTCTTTTTAAAATGGGCATTTATGGTCTTTTTAGGTGCTCCATATCTTTACTACTTATAAAGAGTGTATGCATTTTCTTGAATTTTGAAACTTGAAATTTAGATTAGTATAGTTTGCCTAAATTACCTATAAGTACCTCTTAAACTTTACAACTTTTCAAAAACTTGACAACTTAAATTATGTGTTTCTTGATTAATTTTAAATTTGACAACTTTTCAAAAACACACACTTTATTAACATTAAAAAACACACGCTTTGTATTCCAATAAACACACGTTCTACATCAAGGATCGAATCAGAATCACGATTCTATAAATATTATTATTTGCCGTTATACACCGTCGCTTTGCACGGTTATTCGTCTAGTCTCAAAATATAGATAGATTAAAAACATATGAGTAACTTTCGTCAAAGTCAAAAAAGTTTAATACTATTATTTACATTTCTATAAATCACAATTTACCGAAAACAAATCTTGACTTAAACACTTTCGTTACCAACTCCGTTATCTTCCCATCTTCCCCAAACAAAACACAGTCGCTGTTATCAAACAAACCCTAAAAATAACAATCTAACCAACTCAATCAATCAATCAATCAATGGCATCAAAATTTGGTATGGTCGGCGGTATACCGGAACGTCGAGTCCATCCGTTATGGGACGCAATCGATTCTCATTAGTTTAAAAACACTCTCAAACTCTCAACTACTTTGTTATCCAAACATCCTAAATCTTCTTATGCTCTTGTAACTTTGTAAGTATACTTTTATTCACTGTGTTTTTAGGTTTAATTGTGTTTTTATAGTCCGTCCGGTATGGGACTCACCCACATCCGTTGTACTTAATTGGTTTTTTGAGNGTTTTTTTGAGTAATAACATTTTTCCGGGGTAACCCTTTTACCCATAGAAATTTATATTTACAAATATTTCATAAATGCAAAGACTTCATGTTGTATAATCTGTGAAAACAAAACTAAATTTCATTACAGAAAAGACTTATGCAAAAACGAATCTAACATGTATAAATTATTATTAAACGATACAATAACAATATTACCACTACACACTCATCGAACATGTAAAAGTACTTTAAGCAAAAATATATCCCAAAAATATATTGAACATGTAAACAATAACGAGGATGTAAAACTGGTAAAATCATAACATAATTGACAAAATCTTTAGATTTAGATTAAATTAAAATAAGGTAACTTTGTATTTTTAATTTGAAAAACTACTAACCATAGTTTTATGATGAGTTGCGATGTAATGTAGTCATGATTTGTTGTGAGCCTAGCTAGCCAGCTAGGTGGGAAAAGATAATAGCTAGCTAGTCATGGTAGTATTCATTATTTGTCATATTGTTAGGCCTAAGGGTATAAAATACATGCTTTTATTTGGGCTCATTTGTTGTTTAACAGGAACTTGCCTTAAACTGACAAAAATGATTCAAAATTAGTAAAAGATTTTTGATACAATTGTGCATGTCTGTTTCATGTAAGAAAACAGAACAAGTACAGTTTGCAGTCCTAGTAAGTAGAAGAAAGAACCCCTAGGATTTAGGCTCATTTTAGGGCTCGTTTGGTTTGTAGATGGTTTAGGATTTGGATTTGGATTTAGGGCCCGTTTGGTTTGTAGATGGGTTTAGATTAGGATTTGGATTTAAATGTAAAGTTGTAGATTAGGATTTGAATTTTGACTTAATGTAGGAGAGAGAAAATAATATTTTTAAATTAAAAAATAATATTTTAATAATTAATAAAAGTATTTAAAAATAATTTTAATATTTCATAATATATAAAAGAGAGATGGAAGAGTGTTGCTAAAGTTGGGCCCACGTATTGTCAGAAATCCAGGCCTTCTTCCCTGGAATTTAAATAGTGGACATTTCTTACTTTTAATCCCAATTCCTAAACTGAAAAATGAAACAAACAATTAATTATTGGATTCAGCCTAAACTGACCCTAAAAACCCGCAAACCAAACGGACGCTTAGTATATGGTTTGAAACTTTGAATTAAATAATGAGAGAGAAAATAAATGAGTGATAAGTTTATTTTATAAATAAAATAAACATTGTATTATTATTTTATGCAATAAAAAAATCAAATGTGTGGTCATAATTTTGCAACTGACATGATGACAATTGTTTCGTCCAAAACCTGTCAATTTAGTATGGTATGAGTTTTGAAAGAGAAACCCTTGATTTGACACCATTATTTATGTACCAAACATATGAGTTTGAGACTGAATCCATTTTTTGATTCGAAACCCACAAAACAAACATGTTCTTACTTTTTCTTTGCGTTTTCATCCCTTTCATCCACATTTTACATCTACATTTTTCATCTACCCTTTTCATCACTAAGCTTTTCATGGAGTCTGGAACGTTCAAAGAGCTCGAAAGATTAGGGGAACTATGTAAGAAACTTACAGGAGGTGATGATTTAAAATGCTTGCCTTAGAAGAAAGTGAGTTAGAGGAACTAGAATATCTCATGGGGTTACTGTTGAAAGCTCTACAAAGTAGCAAAACCGAAAAAGAACTTGACAAACTAGTTTCCTTTGTTCAAGAGATAGTATGTCTACTCAAGTAAGCACTATTAGTACTTTTATTGTTTATTTTTTGTGATACAGTCCATTTGCTGTATTATATTTGGAAAAAATAGAAGAATAATTGTTTCGATCATTGCAAAATTATTCTTTAGCAAAGTAGACATTTGATTTTGTGAAGTAATAATAATTTTTATTTTTTTATGATTTTAGCTTTTAACATATAGTTGATTTTTTTATTTAGAGGAAATTACAAATAAGGACCTAGTACAAAGAGACACTTTAAGTGTTTAAAATTTTATGGGTTTATTGACATATAATAATGTGCAAAATTTTAAAAAACCTTGTAATACCCCAGTGTGGAAAAATTAGGTGTTACAATTTCACATGTGGAAAAATCTTTAAATTTCATTTTGTGTCAAAAATCTTTTGAATTTCTAACGTTTTCCACACTTATTAATGTATCTAAATTTTACACATTTTTTAATGTAAATAAATCCGTACAATTTTACACACTTTTTTAAAAACGTGGAAGAAAAAATGTGTAGATTTAACACCGTTTTTGTAGTGACAAGACTAAAATTCAATACATTGTATTTGGTCCAAAGGTTCTACTTCCATCGGGGTTCCTATAGTCCTTTCTAATTCTTCCAGGTAAGTTACGGGCGGTGTCTATTCCTCAAATAATGGTAGGACTTGTAGGGTACTTTGTGGGTTTGAATTTATAACCTCATCCTCCATTATATCTAAGTCACTTATGTGTGTATCATGTGTTTTGGTGAAGTCTATCCCCCCACATGCACCTAGGTATCTCAAATTCTTTTCTTTTCATCTCAAATTCTTGGTTCGATTCATAAGAATCATTCTTAGTAACCTGATCACATTGTTCCATTTGCTTAAAGGATTCCTCATGCTCATCATATGTCTTGGTGAAATCTAATCCAAGCATGCACCTAGGTAGTTCAACACTAACCATCTTACAATCTTTGTCGGTTTCAAATTCCATGTTCTTAAAAACTAGGTCTTTTTGTTCATAGTGCCTATGGTCGGCTAAATCCTCCTCATTTGTTTGCTTAGGTAGTAATCTACCCAAACCTATTTCATTTAATGTATTGCTTAATGTCGGATAGTTTTTTCTAAATTTTTTTAAGGGTCTCACTACAAGGAATTGACTCTAAAAATGATTGTTAAGAGAAGTCATAAATGCACAAAATCCATCCAACCTATCAAATTTTATTCATACAACTTTTTCAGTATATTTAAGATCACCCAAAAGTCTATTGTAAATTCATCCGCCATGGTGACGAATGAAAGGGTTTTACGAACAAAAACACAAAGAAAATATAGACTAAAAGAAAGCTATAAAATAAAAGAAAAATATCACTTGATAGGAATATAATGAGTAGACCTAAACGAAATAGAAATCAAAACCTATACTGTTCCCCGGCAGCGCACCAAAAACTTGATGCGGATAAATATAAACACATGAAGTTTTACAATCCTCCCAGGCAGAGTAACTAAGAGTTGTAGTGTAGTATAGATAAGACACGAGAGATTGATCGTTCTCTAGAAGAATAGTGTTGGGAAGTGATGTGTTTCAAAAGCTTTAAATTTATAATGCTAATTTCACCAATTCCTCAATATATAAAACACACGGGTAAAGTATAACTCCCGTTCGTAGTAAAGGTTTTAGGTAAGACCAGGTCGTCCCAAGAAATTGTAGAAAAGCTAAGTTAGCAATTGTGTCAAAGTATAGTCCCTAGTTTGTCACTTATCCAAATACTAGTAGTTTAGATTGTTTATTAATATGATTAAAGGTTATGTTTATTTAGGCTAAGAAACATGGAAGTAAACATGTAAATGACAAGCAAGCAATCATGAACAAGATATATAGTAAGAGATGACCGGTGATCACTCCTACAAATAACTATCCAACATATTAAGAATCTCTTTCGACCTATAATTCTCAATATATCAAATGCATTAAGGATGATTCATAACAGAAGTATACATAAGCCAATTTCCTCATCAAGTTCGTTAGACATGAGATAAGACATTAAACAAGATTATGAATGGGTTGATAAATGTTTTGTCGACCAATTTCTACAAGGTAAACACCAAATTGCCATAGACAAACACCTTGAAATAATATCAAAGTAGTAGACCCTTTCGACCTACTTCAGAGATACATCAAACATTCAACAATGATCCAAACATCATCTCATCAACTAAACTTATGCATAGTATCAATAGCAAGCGCACATGTAAATGTAAACAACCATATTACTACATCACATAAATAAACATAAGAACGACTACTCCATTATTTCAGTAACAAAACACATATCATTCGACATAGATTCCATAAACTTCATAATGTAATTTATATAAAACGTAGAATTGTACCAAAGTGATTACAACGAAAGAACAATTAGTTTCCACAGAGAAAACTCGACTCGACTCCTTCTCCTAGCCTCTGTCATAGTACTTGGATTACGAACACGACCTTGATATGGTGAACTTGGTATGAGTTCACCAATACCACCTTAGTAACCCTTTGATACTTTTCTTACTTGTTACTCTCCTTCTTCCTGGTTTCATTCACTGCCTTTTATAAGTTCTTGTGACCTAATTTAACTCCAGAGCTCAGTAAATGAGGACAAATGATCGGCCTCTTAATGAATGCAAGTATTAACTCTGCTTTGTAACTGACAAGATAAGTGCGCCGTACTTCATAGAAAGTACGCCGTACTTCGTGTGGATTCAATCTCATTTACCCGCCAAGCAAGTACGACGCACACAGTCCTAAGACCGGCATACTTGGGTCTTTTTTATTTGTACTTCCATTCCAAGTCCTTCCTTTTATTGTTGTTGTTACTTTATCGTCCCTTAAGTAATATTCTTAACTTCCTTTCTCTCGATCAATCCCGCAACCAGATTAGTACCAAATCTACACAAATAACATAATATTCTTTATAATATAATATATATAATATATAATCGATGGGATAAATATGTTATAATAAGAGCGTTATCAAATCCCCCATACTTAATTATTGCTTGCCCTCAAGCAATCCTTAAAAATATTTTTATTTTTATCTCATTAAGAAATCATAAGCCAAGATAACGCGACTAAGCATCTCATGAAAGTGGAAAGTATAATTCACTCACACTCATATACCGGGTATAAAGGAATCACACTCAGTTGCTCAGACATGTTAAATAAATTACCATAGGCTTGTACAAAAAACTAAACTTCACCGACAATCGACATGGCGTAAGCACCAAGTAAATTTATCAAAAGAGGACTTTTATTCGGGTTATAATGTTTAGGCTAAAGGTAATAATAAGGTATGGATTAGACATGGGAATATATAGAGAAATTGTTTAAAAATAAAAATTATAAGTTGAAAGTCCATTTTGTGCTATAACGGTCTCCATTTGGCACATATTTCCCCAGACACTTTATTCACTTATTTTTCTTTCTTTTTCTTTTGTTTTCTTGGGAAATAATTGGTTTTCCCCCATACTTATGATAGACATACCACTTCAATCAAAATTAGAAGTTTGCAACCTTCATTCTTCGTTTAAAATAGCATAATCCACAATTTATTCACTTTTCTTTTTCTTTGGACTTCCAACGGGGTTCAAGGTTTAAGGCTAAGGTTGTATATATTTTTTTCTTTTTCTGGATTTCAAGAAATGAATAGATTGGCTCAGAATGCTGTTCTAGTGGTATCTAGCATTAAAGATAAGTGCTACAAAAGGTTTTTATTGGAAATTAGTCAATCGATGTGATTACTAATATATAGTTTATTGGATGGCTATTTGGTGTAAATCCTATGTTTTCCTATTTATCATTTAAAATCACTTATATCACACGAATGTGATCTCACAACGGTTTCGTAAAGATTTTAAGCACAAGTTCTAGAATAAATAAAACATCGGCACACTCATAAAATAAATAAACAAGCACAATAAGGGCATAAGGCTGAAAATTCTTCACATTTAAGTGGTAATGGTTATGAATATGCTAGCACGTTATCAATTCCGAGTCGAATTAGCTTAAATGACTTAAGACAATTTATTTTTTCTAAAATTATATAGCAAGTGCGCCGTACTAAGTTACAAAACCGTCGCACTTAGTTTTAAAAATCAGTTTTTTTTATCATTCCAGTTTATCTCACCCACATACTTATTATGAACATTGTCCTCAATGTGACAGAATATAAAAAATAGAGAAATGGGAATGAGTAACTTTACTATATGACGAATTTAGCAAAACTGTACGAAGCATATGGAGCCTTCGTACTTAATTCATAACCTGCACATTTCGATAAACAAAACAAAACATGCAACAATATAAACAATAGATTAGATTATTATTATTGATGATATAGTACTAATTATGCAAATTATTTGCATATAATATATAGTTATAGTTATAGATATTGTTTTTGTTTCTTGCTTCCCCCTGATACCATGTATTCCTTGTCCCCAAATACCATCACAAATTGTTTAAAATGCCAACAGAGACATTAGTTACAGATCATGAAATGAATTGTTTTGAAATTGTCTTAAAATAACCAGACATCTGGTTAAACATCCAAGTGCGCCGCACTTCATTCCAAGTGCGGCGGGGTTACTACTGTTGTTGGTTCTATTGTTGTTGCTGCTGGTGCCTGCTGCTGCTGCTGAGTGGTGGTGGGTTACCATTCGTTCAAGGGCTCGACTTTCAACACCTCTGGAAGGTCCCTTAGCTTCCCAGTCTCATGATCTCTCAAGTAATCCAAACTCCTCATACCTACAGCTCCAGGTTTCACATGTCTTCCCAGCAATTCCATGTCTCCTTCGTTCATTAATCCCAAGCTCTTTGCCAACCTACTGACCAAATGACCACAACATATCCTTGTTCCACCAGGTATCACAGCCACTCTCCCAAGATGTTGTGTAATCAACCACGCCAAATTCAAATGAGACAAAGGATGTTTCTTATCAAATGCATGTAGAATCCATAAATTATCATCAAGCACATATTGCTCATAATGATTCCTGTGAAAAACAGACTTGCCCAAGATTTTGTGAATGATCTGCAACATTGGATTCTTTATTTTCCATACTCTCTTCTTACCATACACTCTTACATCCTCACCACTAATTTCTTTCCAATACTTATCTCCATCAAACCCTTTCCTATTTCTTTCTCTCCTCATAACTAGACTTTTAAACTTATCACTATTCAACTCTTCATCAGAATAAACTCCAAGCAACCTTCCAAATTAAAACAATTTGACAGAATTCTCCTTCCCACCAAGCCTAAACCCCATAATTTCATCAGTTAAAACTTCAACATCAGTCATCTCCTTTTTCACTTTCAAAGAACTGAAGAACTCCAAGCACCATTCCTTGTATATAAACTCTCTAACCTCCAAAGCTTTCTTCCACATAAATGAATTCACAATCTCATCAGAAAATACTACTCTCACCAAAAGCATATCTTCAAGGGTTTTGTCACAACCTAAGTTCCTTATGACCCTCCAGTCCACAATCCTGGGAATGTCAATGTCTCTTTCAATTAATTTCATCAGTTTAGCATTAAAACCTTTCCTTTGTTCCCTTGTAACTTCATTCCATTTTAAATTGGGATGATCCTTAGGTTCTCTTTTATTCTTTTCCCTTTCTATGGCTCCCCTAGTTCTTCCTGCTACAACCTATAATATGAATAATCCAAAGAAACAAGATTATTAGATGTTGGTGCAACAAAATATGGCTCAATTTATCTCTAAATCTAATCTGCAAACTCTCTGTTTGATTTTAGGCAAAAAGTGCGGCGTATTTGACTACAAGTACGGCGTACTATCTGGTATGAAATAAGCAAGTACGGCGGTTCAGATATGAAAACTGGCGCACATATAGTTTTGGGCGCGAAATATTTGATCCTAAAGCAACACGCCAACAAGACTATGTTTTAAACTTATTCCCACAATTTTCTCTTCTACTGAAATCAACAAAATCTCCAAATAAGCAGTTCTTATCCTAGGTTTTCTCAGGTTTTAACATTCAAGTATCACTTTCATAATTTCTCAATCATATCATCATTAAAATTTTAAGTTATCTCCTCTTAATCTCTCCTAGATCAAATAAGCATTTCAAATTTTCATTCTTCGCAAAATAATGATCAAGGCAAAAACCCTAACCCTAATTCGATTTAATCTCAAGCAAAATCTTAATCCATTAAACAAGATAATCCTAATGGTTCTAACATCAATTAACTAACATAATTATCAAAATATAAAACTTAAAAAAAGTATTTATACGAAATATTAACCCTAAAATAAAAATTAAAAATTGCAAGAAATTTAAACAAAATGAATAAACATACCGAATACATGATAATGTGGATTGGATATTATCTTCAAAGATTTTTGGAAAAAATTTTTCGTTCAAAGAATAGCGGTTCCTCTTAGTGTGTGTGTAAAGTTTTTGAAAATAATGAAAGATTTTTCAGTTATATATATAGTCCCGCTCAGAAGTGCGGCGTACTTGACTCCAAGTAGGCATACTTGCTGCAATTTTTCCAATAGTTAACAATTTCAACTAACATGCATACGTAAAAATGCTCAATCCACATATAATCAAACTTCATTATATTTATTCATTCATCAAAACAATCCTTAACTTTCCAGGATTACAATGTTTTGGTACATTTTATTCAAATCATGAAATAACATAGAAATAAAAATAATAAAGAAACAAAACAAACGTAGGAGCGTATGTTGCTACTCCTATCCATCATCCATGTTTTCAAGCTCTGAAATAACCAGGTGACATGACATCACTCAGTTTGTATTCTCCTGACACCTTCCTTTCAGTTTCAACCTTGGGGGCACCAATCACAAACAGTTTTTGTTGTTCATTTTTCACACATATTTCAGCCCAAAGAGTAATTTCTCCAATATTGTAACTAATAATGCTCCTAGTGTGCTCCAAGAATGGTCTACCTAAGACTACCCCTGTTTTCACATCATACTCCGCATAGAACTCTAATTCATATCCTTTAGTTTTCTCAATAGAGTCATCATTAGTTTTATCCAACCAAATTCATAAGCAATTTTTTATCAAGCTTTTTGTCCCCATTAGCTAGCTTAGTGTACTTCCAATTCTTTTCAATCACCACTTCTTGAGAAACAAAGTTTTTATCACAATCCAAATCAGTCACCCCATCAAAAGCATTCACACCTTCCACATAACAAGGTGTCATGTACCTATCCCAAGTGCCATCTTATTTTTTCATTCTAAAGAAAGTATAAGCCTTCACCTCTTTTTGTTTTCCACTGTCAGCTGTGTCCCAAGTGTTATCTCCATCCCAATTTCCTTCCATAACACATAGATTACCATAGGCTTGTGATACGCGTTGAGCAGGTCTTAAATTTATAATGTCTCGTCTACCTGATTGGATCAACACATGTTAATACAAATAGTCAAACACGTTATTTGCATTATTCGGTCTCTTTACATTTTGATAATCACAAAATATAAAAACACGTTACGTAAAACTACACTTAATAATTTTTTTATCAAGAAAAATCGTTTCAACAACGTACCTATAACACCCCCATTTTCAGGAAAGCAGCGGAATGCAACATAGGGTGTTATTTAATAGTCGCATAGTACAAGTATAGTAAACAACTTTAAAACAAAGTTGTTTTTAACAATTCACATTCGATAATTTATCAGAGTTGAGGTCCCAAAAGTTTAACATAAGTTTAGAAATACACAAATTTAATAGTATAAGTCATTATCGAATGAAAATTTTATTTAAACATGAGCCATCAAGTAGATATCCATTTCTTTGCGCCGCCCATCCAAGCTTAAGCCACTTACGGACCTGAGAAAATACATGCTAAAAAGTCAACACAAAGGTTAAGTGAATTCATAGAGTTTAATAAGTAATAAGTTGAATACAATATAATTCAGTTTAAAATACGATGGACTACGTTGTTATACGCCCATAATTAAGTTGACATGTAACAAATACAAGTCGGGAAATAAGATATAAAGCATTGAGCTCATGAAACCGAACCTTAACCTAGTTTTAATAATTGCCCCGGTAGGGTAAGATTTGCCATTTACCACATATTCTCAATATTATGTGACCGTTGAAAGATGGGCGCTACCCATTCGGCCAGGCTGGTCAATGCCCAATATGCATATTCATAATACTAGCGTTTTCAACGAAATTAACGGTTCATGATGGGGACTTAATTGGCAAGAAATACTCAATGTAAGATGTCTATACTTCATATAATCGGATCCAGCATACCAAAAAAAATACTTGTATTCAGTTTGTAAAACTAGCATGTATCCCCCTCGCGAGGTTTATAAAACATTTTGATAAGTAAAGGCGAGGCTATGAACTCACCGTGAGCAAAGTGAATAGCAAAGAACAAGTAAGTGATAAATGAGCCGCGAAAGTCCTACGATAAACCTAAATAGATATACACGTGTCTTAGTTTTTGAAAATAAATATTTATGTCATATGGCTATATGTTATATAAATTCTGATCTTAATTGTGCTTGGTACACATATACTAAATACATATATAACAAGTTTTAGTTTGACACTAAAGAGTTATTTATAAATATGAATTTATATTCTTTATAAAAGTCAAGTGTCAAATTTATATTTGTTTCTAAGTCCAAAATATGTTATGTTGGTCCAATGATGAGTCTAAGGTTCAAATTTAGTCCAAGGTCCCATTTTTAGTCAAAAAGGTTCAAATTAAGCCTAAGAGTTCAAAATATATGAGGTAGTTCAAAATATATTTAAAGTCCAAAAGTTTTAGACAATGTAAACATTTTTATACTTTTTATTCCTATGCTGATGGAAATTTTTATAACTTGCTCATCTTAGAAATTCCGTTACATGTAAACCGTAAGTCAAAAATTTACGTTCTTTATATCCCCGAAAAGGTATT
>LBNU01036179.1:121374-163857 GCA_014162995.1 Artemisia annua | reverse complement strand
CATTTTTTGTGCTTTTTCTCTTTGAAAATTTTCAAAATTTTTCAATTTTTGTGGATTTTTGAGGAAAACGGGGTTACGTAAGTAAACGGCAATGGTGAAAGTGCAAGGTCAATCAAATCGAAGATTCACCCCCCCCCAGACTAAAGATAAACATTGTCCTCAATGTTTAAAAGGTAAGGGTAACCCTAACAATAAATCTAAGGCCGTTTATTAAGTATGCCAAATATACCGTTAGTCGATAAGATTTTGGATATAAGATTTCCAAGCAAGCATCAAGACATGGGACTCGAGTGGAGATGAGATGAACCAACGAGCACGAGAGTCATCATGAATTGGGGAAATCCTGCACAAACACAAATAACCAAGCAAACACAAGATTGGAAGAGGTCGCCCTCCTCGCGTTACTTATTAGAAACTAGAAAGCATAGATGGATAAGCATGGGGTGCCTCCCATGAAGCGCTTCGTTTTTGGTCACCGAGTCACTTAGCTTGACTCGATCCCCGAATTAGTTGTCCTTGGGGAAAGTCTGGAGATCCGGGAAAACCGAAGATGGTATGTCCCCTCCAAAGTAATGCTTTAAACGATGACCGTTTTCCTTGAAATTTGGCCCATTTTGTTGAGAAAGTTCAATAGTGCCATATGGAAAAACCTGGGCAACGGTAAACCGTCCAGACCAACGGGACTTAAGTTTTCCAGAAAAGATTTTCAACCTTGAGTTAAAAAGCAAAACTTGATCACCGACACTGAAAACACGATTCTTGACTTTTGAATCATGAATCCGCTTTGTTTTCTCCTTATAAATCAAAGAATTTTTATAAGCTTGATCACGGAGTTCATTCAATTCATTCAGTTGGATTTTACGGTGATCACCCGCGGTTTTCAAATCAAAATTCACATGTTTTAGGGCCCAGTAGGCTTGATGCTCTAGCTCGATCGGAAGATGACATGCCTTTCCATACACAAGCTTGTAAGGGGTACAACCGATTGGTGATTTATAAGCTATGCGGAAGGCCCAGAGCGCATCATCTAACTTGTCCGACCAAGTAGAACGATTCTCGCCCACTGTCCTTTCCAAAATTCTTTTTAAACCCCGATTGGACACCTCGACCTGGCCACTTGTCTGTGGGTGATATGCGGTACTGAGTCGATGGGTAACACCATATTTGGACATAACTTTTGAAAATTGGTCATTACAGAAATGAGTACCACGATCACTGATGATAGCTCGAGGCGTACCAAATCGGGAAAACAAGCTTTTCAAAAATTTTACAACCACTCGGGCGTCGTTAGTTGGGAGAGCTTTGGCTTCGACCCATTTAGACAAATAATCGACCGCCACGAGAATGTATTTTTTTCCTTTTGAAGATGGAAATGGTCCCATGAAATCGATCCCCCATACGTCAAAGATTTCACAAACTTGGATGGCGTTTTGAGGCATCTCATCCCGCTGCGAAATTTTTCCTTGTCGTTGGCACGCGTCATAAGACTTTACCAGGTCCTGTGCATCACGGTAGATCGAAGGCCAGAAAAAACCAGAGTCAAAAACTTTTTTAGTAGTCAGATTGGCACCATGATGTCCCCCTGTGGGGCCATTGTGGCATGCTATCAAGATAGCTTCGGCCTCTTTTCCATGGACACATCTCCGAATGATTTGGTCGGCACAAACACGAAACAAATAAGGGTCTTCCCAAAAATAGTGTTTGACATCTTTGAAAAATTTCTTTTTTTCCTGGGTTGACATTCCTTTTCTGATAAAATTCCCCGCATGATAGTTTGCAAAATCGGCAAACCATGGGGTACTGGAATCACAAAGTGACACGCTCCCAAGGGCCTCGAGAGGAAATGAGTCATTGATATCCTTGTTCTCGAGCACACCTTGGTGAGGATTTTCAAGTCGGGACAAATGGTCAGCGGCTAGGTTTTCTGCTCCTTTCTTGGCGCGGATCTCGACATTGAATTCTTGGAGCAAAAGAACCCATCGCATCAGCCCAGATTTGGCATCTTGCTTGGTCATAAGGTATTTTAGGGCTGAGTTGTCCGTATACACTATGCATTTCTTTAAAAGAAGATATGGTCGAAATTTTTCAAAAGCATAAATTACTGCCAACATCTCTTTTCAGTTGTGGTGTAATGAAATTGGGCGTTGTTCATTGTTTTGCTTGCATAGTGTATTGGCTGAAAATATTTGTCCTTGCGTTGCCCCAGGACCGCCCCGATTGCATAGTCACTTACATCACACATTAACTCAAAGGGCAAATCCCAGTCGGGGGCAACTAAAATAGGAGCCTCCGTCAACTTCTTTTTAAGGGTATTAAAAGCATCAATGCACTCATTGGTAAAATTAAACGGGGCATCCTTTTCTAAAAGGCGGGTCAATGGTCGGGCTATTTTTGAAAAGTCTTGTATGAAACGTCTGTAAAAGCCAGCATGACCGAGGAAACTTCGAATTCCCTTGACGGTCGTGGGATGAGGTAGTTTTGCGATAACATCGACTTTGGCTCTATCCACCTCAATCCCGGCTTTTGAGATTTTATGGCCGAGGACTATACCCTCTTTAACCATAAAGTGACACTTCTCCCAATTCAGAACTAGGTTAGTGTCTTCACACCTTTGGAGCATTTGTTCTAAATGGGAGAGACAAGACGAAAATGAATCACCATACACAGAAAAATCATCCATAAAAACCTCCATTGTCTTCCCGATCATGTTTTGAAAAATGGCGGTCATACATCTCTGGAACGTGCCTGGGGCATTGCATAAGCCAAAGGGCATACGTCTATAGGCAAAAGTTCCGTAGGGACAAGTAAAAGTGGTTTTCTCTTGATCGGGAGGATCAATGGGAATTTGAAAATAGCCAGAAAAACCATCAAGAAAACAATAAAACTCATTTCCTGCAAGTCGTTCAATCATTTGATCCATGAAAGGAAGAGGAAAATGGTCTTTTCGAGTTGCTTCATTGAGCTTTCGATAGTCGATGCACACTCTCCAACCGGTTACGAGACGTGTTGGAATAAGCTCATCATCATCATTCGTAACGACAGTCATACCACCCTTCTTTGGCACACAATGGACCGGGCTAACCCATGAGCTATCAGAAATTGGGTAGATCATTCCAGCATCGAGGAGTTTGATAACTTCATTCTTGATCACTTCATGGATTTTGGGGTTAACTCGTCTTTGTGGTTGAATGGAAGGTTTAGAATCATTTTCAAGCAAGATTTTGTGGGTGCAAAAGCGAGGGTCTATGCCCTTGATGTCAGAAATTTTCCAAGCAATGGCATTTTTATGCTTCTTAAGAACATCAATGAGACGAATCTTCTCCTCATCTTTAAGATCTTTAGAAATGATGACAGGGTATTTTTCGGTTTCTTCAAGAAAAGCATATTCGAGATGAGGAGGTAAATCCTTGAGCTCGAGCTCCGGAGGATTGGACGTTTTGATTTCTTTAACTTATTCCATTTTAAAATTCATCAGAGGGGGAGAAAGTGACGAATCTCCATTCAATAATTTTTCTAGTAAACGAATATCCCCCTCCGGATCAAAGTCGGAATCATCAACTTCCGGTGAAATTGAATCATTTGAAAAACAAGCATTGATCTCTTCCAAGATGAAATCACTTCCCTCAAACGGAGTAAGGGAAGGGGAAGAGTCGGCAACAATCGGTTCAGAAGAAGGAGTGGGATTGCCACTCGAAGCATTGTTAGAAAAACCAAGAAGCTCTTGAGAATACTCTTCCGTAGCAACATCAATGACATCAGTATGGTTCACGGATTCAACATCGTAGTTGGAGGAGTATCTCGACTTTTGGTTGAGATTGAACGTAACGGCTTCATCACCTACTCGCAAGGTAATTTCTTCATTGAAAACGTCGATCAAAGCACGACCGGTCCTTAGGAAACCTCTTCCGAAAATGAGAGGAACCCGTTGATCGGCATCAAAATCAACAATCACAAAATCGGCAGGAAAATGAAACTTTCCCACTTTTACAAAAACATCTTCGCTATACCGAGTGGTCGAGATATGGTACGGTCCGCGAGCTCAAGAGTCATACACGTGGGTGTGAGCTTGGGGAGAGAAAGCTTTTTCCAAACAGACAACGGCATAAGGTTTATGCTAGCACCAAGATCGACCAAGGCGAAGCATTCAACCATACCCGGAAAACAGCAAGGGATTAAAAATTTGCCAGGGTCTCCAAGTTTTTCTAGAAGCTTTTTAAGGAGGACCGCTGAACAATTCTCATTTAAAGGTGTTTTTGCCATTTCAATAAGTTTCTCTTTATTATTCAACAAACTTTTAATCATTGTTCCAAATTTTGGCATCAAAAGTACGGCATCCGCGAAACTTATGTCAAAGTGAAGATCTTGAAAGATTTTAAGAAACTTGTCCATTTGATGGTTTGTTTTCTCACGGTGCTGTTGTTCATCAAGTCGAGATGGATAAGGAAGTTTGGTCTTGTTGGTATTTTCATTTTCAAAATCAACTTTTTCCTTTCCTTTTGAAATCTTTTCATTTTCATTTGAAACTTTTTCTTTTTCTTTAGACGGATGGACAACCGGAGGGTGGATGTTATCGGTCCTTCCATTGTTAGTAGGAAGTTCCGTATCCTTTGTCGCCTCGGTCTCACGGTCGACCACCTTAGGAGGTAAAGAAGACGAGGTAGTCGGAACCGTGGGTCCTTCGTACGAAACACCACTTCGAGTAGTAATTGCTTTCAAGTCACCATGTGGGTTATGAATCGTATTACTTGGAAGAGAACTCGACGATGACGGTTGATTCATTTGAATGAAAGTGCTCATCATTGTTTAAGTTCATTAGTGTGTTGAGATATGGTCGTGTCGATTTCCTTCTTAAGTTCAACCTTCATGTTGTTGATTTGGTTTTGCATTGCTCGCATGCTCACGTCATTAGTTTTCATATAATTTGAAAGCTCAAGAAAAGGTTGCACTTGTTGTGGTTGTTGATGAAAAGATTGTTGGGGTGGAGGATTTTGATAATTTTGGTAACCTTGGGTTTGATTGTAGCTTGTTGCACGGTTTTGGTTGTAACCTTGGTTTTGATAACCTTGGTTATTTTGAGGATAACGGTTTTGATGAGTTTGCACGGGTGGAAATCCGGGTGGCCCCATTTGGTGGTTAACAGGTCTAAAACCTTGGTTTTGAGTAAAGTTAGCGGCTGCAACGTTAGCATTACCAACTTGGCCATCGGTGGCTTGACAATTGTAATATTGATGGGGACCACCACAAATCACACACGCTTCAGTAACAGCTTTAACGGGCTCGGGTTTCTGGTTCTGGTTCTTAAACTCTTTCATCATGCAACGTACAGCATCGGTAAGTTCGGCCAACTCCGATGGTTGGGCCGATGACGAAGAAGAAGGAGCAAAAAACGTTACTTTCGAAACATTCGGTTTGTTACGAGAAGTAGGAACCTTGGATTTGTTCTCGATGATAGTAAGAATATCCCTTGGCGTACGATTCAAGATATTGCCACCGGCGGCTGAGTTCAAAGAATCTTGATCGTTTTGAGTCAAAGCGTTATAGAATGTGTCGATTTGGTGCAATTCAGAGAAACCATGGTGAGGACATTTGCGAAGAAGGTCCTTGAAACGTTCCCATGCCTCACCAAAGCTCTCATCAAAACGTTGACGAAAATTGGTTATATCATTCTTTAGGTTGGTTGTTTTGGATGGGGGAAAGAAATGATTAACGAATTTTGAAACGAGCTCTTCCCAAGTGGTGATGGAACGAGGAGGTTCTTTCTCGAGCCAAACTCGGGCTGCCCCCTCAAAAGAAAAGGGAAAGAGCATTAACTTGATAGCTTCATGAGGGACATCCTTGAATTTCATTGTTGACGTTAACTTGTTGAACCAACGGATGTGTGCATGAGGATCATCCCTTTCAAAATCGTGAAATTGATTAGAAGTGACAAGTTGAATCAAACCGGATTTAAGCTCAAAATTATCGGAAAGGATTTGTGGTAAAACAATAGCATCTCCATATCCTTCGGTAGGACATTGGAGCAACTCTTGCATCGTTCGTTGGTCGGCCATCTCGGTGATGGGATTCTGAAGATCACGTAACTCGGGTACGGTCTTTTGTTTCCGTCTACGACGATTGCGGCTAGTTGGCACTGAAGAAGAAGAAGACTCGTTCAAGTTAGACTTAGAACGAGTGATCATACAAATCAAAACACAACAAAGTGAAAAAGAAAGTTGAATTGAAAATCTTTTTGATTTTTATGTTTTATAAAAGAAAAAGGAAAATCTTTATGGTTTTTTTTATAGGTTTTATAATTTTTTTGTTGTTTTTATGTTTTTGAGAAAACAGTAACTTCTAATAGAAGGTTCTTCAAATCACAAGTCTCGAACGATCAAACGACTTAATCTTTTCAACCGCTCCCCGGCAGCGGCACCAAAATGATAATCGTAAATTCAAGCGGTGAAGCTTATGAACCACGAGTCGATGTCCCAACGAGGGTTGAAATGATCTAGTCAATTGAGTCGTGAGTTATGTGATATGAATAGGTTTGAAAGATTTGGTTTGGTTTTCCTTACACTACTAGAAAACGTCTAAAACTTAAGAGCAATAATGCAAAAGAAAACATGTTTAAGATAAACGTGATTAACAAGAAAAACGAACATTAAACTTAATGAAAGTGAAATTGAAATTGCAAATCAATAAAAGAAAGTGACAAAGAAAATATTTTTTTTAGTTTTTGTATTTTAGATTGACTAAGATGAGAAAGAACTAAGATGCAGAAAATTAAAGTAAACTAAGAATAACGGATTAAAGGAAAAAAAGTTTTACGAGAAAGTAAATATGTTTTTGGTTTTTGAAGTTTAATAAATGAAAAGTAAAATTAACTAACGAACTAAAAATTGTAAAAGAAAGAGTAGAAAGGGTTAAAAGAAAGGAAACTACGGTTTAAGAAATCTTAAAAGGTTTTTAGAAATTTTGGCCTAAGTTACAAATGAAACTAGTAAATAAACAATACGACTCGACACTCACTAACTTCAAACACGCTACGCTAAAAAACTTGGACTAGCAAAACTTAAAATTATACTTGCTATGTAAAGGAGAAATGATACTCAAAGTATGAAACTACAACTTGCAAGTAAAAGATCCAACTGCTAAGTTAAAACTTTACACTCAAACTCGCAACTCATGAGACCATACTCGCAATTTTTTGTGAACTACTATACTCGCATAATTGACAATCATACTTGCAAAAATTGGAAAGTTTCTTACTCGCAAATTAGAAAATGAAACTCGCAATTAATGTTAAAACCATACTCGCAAATCCTGGGGATCCTTACTCGCAAATTTCTAGAGCAAACTCGCAAGAATTCCAGCTCTATACTTGCAAATAAAAGATCTAGCCAAGAATGATACTCGCTAGTATTATAGCTTACTCGCTATTTTTATTATGATACTCGCAGCTTTTTGACACTTACTCGCAAAATTTGATATCCTTACTCGCAAAATCTACAAACTCATACTCGCAAAACACTTAGAAAAATAGTTACTCGCAAAAACTAAGTTTATCCTACTCGCAAAAGATCAATTTTAGACGCTGGGAAATTTTTATACGTGAAACAAATGATCAAAACTAATAAAATCTGATTAAAACTAATAAAAACTTATAAAAACTTTATGGAAAACTAGTTTAAAAAGCTAAATAAGCTATAAATAAGCCAACGACCCACAAACAAGCCCTAACCCATTATTTTTTAAAACATTCGATTCAAAATACATGCAAAGGTGGTGGAAATTTATGAAAGCTTATGTAAAATGATTTTAGATGAACGTAACTGTGAATAACAATATCAAGATGAGATTAAAACGTGAAGAAGTTGAAGCAAGAAATTAAGGTGCGCGAAAATAAGCTAGGAATTAAGACATGAAAATAAAATGCATTAATAACAACTTACTCTAAAACAAAATCTAGACTCCTTCCTAATGAAGATAAGGGGAGGTATATAAAGGCCCTAGGAAGCTTCCACTTTACTCTCGTGTACATTTAAGCCCCTGGACTTTTATATCTCACAAAAGTTACACATAAACTCTATTACATCATTACTAAACCTTCTAAAAACTAAATATAAGTCTTGTAACTTGAGGTAGCGTGTTGACGTGCATTCCCAAAGTCTTCAAAGATGTAAAAACTATAACTTGCTCGAATTTGGAAAGTTTCTTCTCATAAAAATCTTTCAACTTCGATTAAGCGTTTCTTTTAACTTCTTGAGCTTTTAAGGAATGATTTAGTCGTCACGGGCTTTTCTTGAGTAAATCTCATCTTTGGCTTCACTTTCAAACTCTTTTCCAAATCTCGTGCTCGTTTAGGCCTTTTTGGTTGATTTTGATGTCGTTTTTGCAATATCCTTTCCTGCACAGTCACAAACTCAAAAACACGATATCTTTGGCGTTTAACGTTAGTTTTTGGTTTATAAGAGTCTGAAAATGGTGAATAAAAGGTATGTGAATAAGCACATACCAAAATCCCCCAGACTAAGGTATTGCGTGTCCTCACGCAATGTAATCACGTCACGCCTTAAAGATAAATAATTTCACACCTCTCTTTACTAACTTTGAAAAGTAGCAAAACGTTCAAAAGAGATACGAAATCATTTATTCCCTAAAACGCCCCGGTTTTCCATTTTATTCCATATGCTACTTATATTATACTACTTTAGCTTATGACGGTGTGCTTGACTTTCATTATCTTTCAATAACGATTAAGGGTCATAGAGTAAGAACACGATTCATAGAAAAGTGACCGATTGGATAAAATTCATCGTCCCTGATTTTTCACAAGCCCCCAAACTAAGCGTAAAAACGGATCATTGTTTAATTACAAGTTAGATGCCAACGCTACTCATGGAAGTTACTCGTGTACCTCTTGCTCCCATTTTCCTATTTTTGTATCTCATTATTTTATTTTTGTGAGAGAAATGAATTTCTTCATAAGCATCTCGTTTCATAGTTTTTAGTCCGATAAAGATACCAAGAATTCAACGCTAAGTAGTTATCGATCTTCTCTTAAAAACCACTGCCCGTAAAATGAGGTCCACATCAAGGCTTTTGGGATACATACATACATACAAAGACTATGGAATACATCAAAATAGACATAAGTTGGCGAGTACAATCCATTGCTCGATCATTTCAAGAATGATTTAAAAGAAATAGAAGTACAAAAATCAAACGAAGATGGTCAAAAAACAACAGAAAAATTGTTTACACTGAAAAACCATAATTTTCATCAGCCCATTAGCCAATACGAGTATTTTTTGTTGGACCCTGTAATTGCATAAGTCTTGAAAGATGAAGGACTAAATGTGTTCAATAGAAACTTAATAACCGAATGGCGGTTAAGTTAGTTATTTCTGTAGAAAGTTAGTTATTACCGAAAGGTTGTGTCTCTTGGAACACACCTATTCGAACAGTCATGTCTTTTGGGTCATACCCATTCGACTAGTATATAATTCGACTAGTATATATAGGAGTCATAATGTAACGTTTAATGTGTGTCTCTTTGTAACGATGTAACCACTGTTATGTTGTTAATATAATGAATCATATTCTTGTCATTCTTGTTTTGTATCGATCCTGGAATATTAATTTTGGAACCTGTGAAATATCAACATGGTATCAGAGGCGAAGGTTGCAAGACTACAAGAATTGATTCATGTTTTTTGATCAAAGAAGATCAAGAAACCGAGAAAGGAAGACACCAAGGATGTTGGGGAAGATAATGCATGATCGGAACCAACAGAAGTTGTAAATTAACAACGACTTCAATCCAACAAAGATTGAAGGAACAAACGTTGACACCAAACGTATTGGTGGGATAAAACTTTGTTGGGACTGAAAGTAACGACAAAGGGAAGGAGAAAGAAAACTGTACAGGAACGTTGTTGGTGACTTACATCACACGACAAAAGAAGAAAAAAGAAGCATGCTGAATTCTGTTTCAGAACAGGAAGCATGCGATGTCATAAGAACAATATTGTTGGAACCCCTGTTGGCCACTGAAATAGCGTGACAACAATGAAGGGAAGACTCTTGACACATAGCGTGGAACAAGAGTAGATGCTGTTTAAAGCAAGAAGAAAGAACAATGTTATAGAAGACCTTTGTTGGTGATTTACATCACGCGACAACAAAGAAAGGAGGCCTATTTGTTGCTATCTATCGCAACAAAGTTTGAAAAGTTTGACGTCAAAGAAAGATATAGACCCACTGTTGCAAGCGCAACACGTTGGAAGAAGGAAGCGGCTTGGGATTTAGAAAAGGTACCGATAGAAGAAAAGAAACAATCAAGGATTGTTTTGGAATACGCTCGCAATACAAGGGACGACAACAGGAACAAACTTGATCACTTGTTCACAGGGAATACCGTCAAGTATTCTCGTAGGTTGTTGTGTAGATACGGTGTGGAATAAAGAATAAGTAGTATTGTGGAATGCGGACAAGCAACGAAGGCAACAAAGTCTTAAGCATATCGCTAACTTTGTTGAAGAGTACTACCGTCGAGTAGTAGAAGGAAAAACAAGCAATCCGCTTGGTTTTGAAATAAGATACCAAGGGTATTTTGTAGGCTTTGTGTTCACATACATGGAAACAAAAAAAACAACGAAACAATAAGTTTGTTGTTTACCGAGAACTTGAGAGTTCTTTGGAGAAAGAAGCCGAGACAAAGAAGTCTAGGGCGCGCATACACCGGTAACCAAGTTGGACACAAAACAAAAGGAAAAGACAACGTGTAAACGAACAACAACAACACGATGAGACAGGAAGAAGGAAAGAAAGAGACGCGGAGAAGATGAAGATTCGAAGAACAAAACTTAAGCAATTAGGGGGGGAAATGTTGGACCTGTAATTGCATATGTCTTGAAAGATGAAGGACTAATGTGTTCAATAGAAACTTAATAACCGAATGGCGGTTAAGTTAGTTATTTCTGTAGAAAGTTAGTTATTACTGAAAGGTTGTGTCTCTTGGAACACACCTATTCGAACAGTCATGTCTTTTGGGTCATACCCATTCGACTAGTATATATAGGAGTCATAATGTAACGTTTAGTGTGTGTCTCTTTGTAACGATGTAACCACTGTTATGTTGTTAATATAATGAATCATATTCTTGTCATTCTTGTTTTGTATCGATCCTGGAATATTAATTATGGAACCTGTGAAATATCAACATTTTTTATGTTTAAGCCTAGCATTGGCCCATTAGCTGTCCAAAGAAAAACCCTAATATGAATTTAATTGTTTGTCGGGCGTTCCATTTTGCTCCTTGTATATATACATATATATATATATATATATATATATATATATATATATATATATATATATATATATATATATATATATATGCATGACATGCCTTTTAGTAAAATCACTCAACAATGAAGCCACCAAAATCTTCAAACCTAATTCCCTTTTTCACCGCAATAGCTTTGCTTCCTGAACCCACTATTTCCAATAAAGCAATAGGAAATCATTGTTCATTGTTTTTCAATTGTAATCTGGTTCTTTCATTGACTTGGATTGGAAGAGTATTTCCACTTCAGGTTGTTTGAAAGTCAGATAAGCCCAGTTTGTCCTCATGAACCTTCCTAACCTCTTTGTTTTAACAAACAAACCATACCTTACAGTAAGGTTGTTTAACCACATCCATTTCAAGACCCAAACTGTTCACCCTACTCGACCAAGTGATTTGATAAGCTGAACAGATTCGTTATACCAAAGAAACATGCTGTGAGGTATTTTCCTCCAGTACCCGATAATGATAAGTTTCGGTATTGTTATTGGAAGAGTAGCCAAAGTTTTGTCTTTACTCGTGGTTGGAATCACTTTGTTAAGGAAAAGAGATTAATGGAGGTTGAAGATGATGGAGGGTAAATTGACAAAAATGCCCTCATGTGCTGAGCATGTGACGCCTCTTAACTGAGCATGTGAACATATTCATCACGATATGTTTGACCATTCACATGTTTCTCACATCGCACACCTCTGAAAAACAAATCCCCACCAGTGAACTGCTTGCCCAAGCATACATTTAAGGTTACTTCTGAGTCATCCACATGGAAACCTAGATATAAGATAAAGAAACATGTTATAAATAGAACCAAAAAAAAATGTTCACAGTTTGACATGAAGAAACATGAAAATTCAACTTGTCACATAACGGGAGAAATAACACTAGTTAGGCTTCGGTGGATTTTTCGCCTCGTCAGCTTCAGTGAGCAAATCGGCACAAAGTTGTTTTCGGGCTTTTTTTTTACAATTTTCGATAACATTAGGGACGTTTATGAATGCATAAATTAAAAAATTATATGAATGAGCAAGTTTAGTTGGTTTACTTGTCTTACTAGAAGATATTCATAAGGACTTTATGTATCTCTTGTATTTACTTAGGATTCTAGATTTACACCGGCTGTACTACTTTACATAATTAATTTCAATTGATTTGTTTTTTTTTATTTGTTAAAGATATAAACCATTCCCGTAGTGTAAAATATGTATCATGGAATTTAAATCAAAATACGGATTAAATCATATGTTTTTAAAGTCCTTTCCGAATTGGAAGTCTCTCTACATACTTGATGCCCCTTTCCCTGTGTTGAAATAAAAATGTGGTTTGTGATTACCGTGGTAGTAGTAGCAAAGCATCGGGCTGCTCCCGATGGGCCGAAACTTTTCAAAACGGGTGGTTTTATTCTAAGAGGTTTCAACTCTTCGTTCACTGCCCTTGTCCCATAAATGCAAAACCAACTTTACATCAAAGACCATAAACCCACCCATTAGCCAGGGCCGTCCCATGAATTTATGAAATTTTTGAGGCCCTTAACAAAATTAGATAATGAGGCCCTTCGATAAGGAATGCTATATATAAAGTGTCACCATTTACAAGATATAATGCAATTAGTTAGCTAAACATTCTAACATATTACTCATTTAAGACATTTTCTCATCTAAATACTTTTTTCTTTGTGAAAAAAAATGCGTACACATGCATATAATTATTAACGGGACAAATTTTGAGGTCCTTAAAAATTTTGGGGCCCTGTGCGGTCGCTCACCTTGCACACCCTCAAGCCGGCCCTGCCATTAGCCTTATTGGTTGCAATAGAAGGTCATTGTGAAGGTTCTCTCCAATAAACTTCTCCAATCCATCAAATCTATTATTGTTGAAGTTCAAACAACATGCATTGAAGGAAGACAAATTATCGATGGTCCGTTTATGTTAAACAGAAGGTAATACGCAATAAATGGAGAATGTTGGAAAAAGGATCCTTTGAATCGGGTTATGTTTCGTTTATTATAAACGGTCGCCCACCAGTAAATTCACAATTCAAAAAGGCATTAGACAAGACGACCAAAAAACCCCAATCCCAAATATTTATTTTTGAGATAGATCAACTAAAGACCGGAAGCCATTGTAAAGCAACTTAAAAGGGTCTTTGGAATCGGGTTCTATATTGCATGCGATGTTGTAGTGTGATGCGTGTCAAAAGCTTTAAATTTATAATGCTAGAAATATCAGTTAATTGACTAAAAGACACAACACGGGCAGTGTACCCTTTCGAGTGTAATATAGTCTAAGGTAAGTCCAGGTCGTCCCAAGAGAATTGTAGTTTTCTCAGATTGTTTACAAATGGTGCTAAGGTCAAAATGATTGTCACTTATCAAATTAACCAAACGTATACAAAACATGATTATAACGCCCAAACAAAGATTGCAACTACTTCATAGCAATAAACACAAAAATAATGTAATAACAATATTAATCATTACTGAAATTGAAATGAATATTACCAAAGTATTGCAAGAATATGATAACAAGATCACTAGTACCAAAATCGAGAGTTCCACAACATAATATCCAAAACAACCAACCAAGCATATCCTATTGCTCCCGAGTGGTCCTAATACCCAAGACCTTCTAGAACTATGGCGAACCACTCTTAAATCCCTCTGAAATCAGCAACAAGGTGGAAGTCACGTTAAAGGGGTGTTTAGAAACGGGTTTTATGAAGAGTTCTTGAGAGAATTATGGTGAATTCTCCAAGGGCATATATTCTTAGGTACTGGAAACGTGGGGTTATGTGGTCTGGAAATGGTGTTTGGCTACTGGAAGTCGTGGTTGTGGTGGTGGTAAGGTGCCAAGGGTGTTGGATCAGAGGTTTGTCAATCCTCTTTCACCAATTCCCTTCTTCCAAGTGGTATTCTTGGGTAGAGATGTTTATGTATTGATATGATGTGATATGCTCCGGTTTAGGGGTCTATTTATAGGCTTAGGAACACCCTTGGGGACCAAGGGAAGTGTTAGTCTTGCTATTTTATAAAGATAACGTCACACAAGTGAAATAGACTAGATATGTAGCTAGTAGTAACTTCAGGGACTATTAGTGATCATTAGACAAACTTATTATGTAATGAGCCTATAAATACCCCTCATGACTCTCCATGAGGGGTGTGGGAAATTGTGTATCATTTACTTTGTCTTTAATATAATCCTTTTTCTCCACCCTCTCTCTACTTTCTCTCACTAGAAACATGTATTCATTCATCATGTTTGATCAACCAAGACCTCTCGAACCACATAAATCATATATATTTTCGATCCTACAATTGGTATCAGAGCCTCGTTGTTACTTTACTGATTTGTGTGGATTCGAATCGTGTTTTGAAGCTGTTTTTGTACTCATATTTTTCGGACCTGAATTTTTTTTTCTCGTCCTTTTATGGTTAACAGTTTTAATAAATCTTTTATGTATCCAATGTGGTCAAACAGTCATGATACACTGGTTTCTTGTGTCTTTTCCTTTAGTCCAAGTTATCAGCCTTTTGCATAATTCACATCTGTATGACTTGTTTTAACCATTCCGTGAATCTGGTCTAAAAGTGGTCAAAATGAAGGTGAATAAGTGGTATATAAATCATGTATATTTTCGCTTCGTGGCTAAAGGATATCCGCAAGAAGAAGGGATAGACTTCGAGGAATCCTTCGCGCCTGTACCTAGATTGGAAGCAGTCCGGATTTTCTTAGCCTATGCAGCTCACAAAAACATCACAGTCTATCAGATGGACATTAAGACAGCTTTCTTGAATGGAACTCTGAAAGAAGAAGTGTATGTGAGTCAGCCAGAGGGATTCATCGACAAAGATCATCCAGACTACGTCTACAAGCTTAAGAAAGCCATTTATGGTTTAAAACAGGCTCCAAGGGCGTGGTATGACGAACTATCATCTTTCTTGCTTAAAAATAATTTCACAAAAGGAACGGTTGATGACACATTGTTTACCAAAAAATACAAAGATGATATTTTGATCGTTCAAATTTATGTGGATGACATCATTTTTGGATCAACCAATCCTAACCATTCAAAACATTTTGAAAATCTCATGAAAAGCAAATTTGAAATGTCCATGATGGGGGAACTAAAATTCTTTCTTGGTTTGCAAATACATCAATCCCCTCGTGGTATTTTTATCAATCAAGCTAAATATACAATAGAGATTTTGAAAAAACATGGTATGGAAGATTGTGATTCTGTTGGAACACCAATGGTCACTTCACCAAAAATAGGTGCTGATTTGTTTGGGAAACCCATCGATCCGAAGAAATATCGGAGCATGATCGGTTCTCTCATGTACCTAACTGCTAGCCGACCAGATATTCAATTTGTTGTTTGTCTATTAGCACGGTTTCAGGCAAAGCCTACCGAACTTCACCTCAAAGAGGTTAAACGGATCTTTCGGTACCTACGAAGAACCATTAACATGGGACTTTGGTATCCGAAGGATTCGAGGTTTAATCTAACCGCATTTTCAGATGCCGACCATGCAGGTGATCAAGTTACAGCAATGAGTACATCACGTGGAGCACAATTTTTGGGTGAAAAGCTAGTAAGCTGGTCGTCAAAGAAACAAGATTGTACTGCACTATCAACCGCGGAAGCCGAGTATGTGTCTCTATCTGCGTGTTGTGCCCAAGTTCTTTGGATGCGGACATAGCTCACAGATTATGGCTTTCATTTCGACCGCATTCCTATGTATTGTGACTCGAAAAGTGCCATAGCCATCTCGTGCAACCCCGTTATCACTTCATCAAAGAGCACGTAGAAGAGGGTACTGTTGAATTATTTTTCGTTAAGACGGAATACCAACTCGCCGATCTATTTACTAAAGCACTTCCAATAGATAGATTTGACGATTTAGTTCGACGAATTGGCATGTGAAGCCTAACCCCTGAGGAGTTAGAACGTCTTCTCGAATCTTCTTGAAAAATATTTTCAAAACCGCTTCGCTGTAAATATTTTTGAAAAACAAAATACAAAATTTGAAAAACCAACAAAAACAAAATACAAAAATATAATATTTTCAAAAACACAAAAACATTATAAAACCAAAAAATCCAAAAATATTCTTCTCACGACATGTCTCACGTATAATCGATATTGTGTACGTTTCTAGAAAAGTTAGTCAAAAATGACACGGATATGTACATACTCTTGAGCGAGAGTTCATTTAAATGTTTTCTAAAACATGTCGTTTCTCTAATTTTTCTTAAACGATGGCTTTCGTATACTTCAGTACGAAACCCGAGCTTAAATGATGACTTCTGATTATTTCAGATCAGGACTCGAACGCTCAAAATCGAAATTCTTTTCAAAAAGTTCGAGTATAAACAAACGAAAAGAATTTAAGCAAAAACTCGTTTCGACTTATGTACATTTCAGTACATAACTCGTGTTTCATAAACAAAACTCCCTCTAAACCCTTAAAATTGATTTTAAACTCTATGTTTAAACAATATGCTTTCTTTAAGGGGGAGTATAAACATAAAAAGAAAACTGTTCCGATTTCATGCAAAAACAAATCCGTCTATCTCTCCAAAAGCTTTATCTATTAATCAGTTGATATAAAAAATATCACGATATGCTATTCTTGAGGGGGAGAAGATGTTATTAAAATGTGATCAAAAATGTTTAAATATTGTGGCAGAATCTCAAAAGAGCGATTCAGTTATAACCCTCGAATTGACGAAATTTAAAATGTTAGTAATCGAAAAGACTTATCCTCGACGGGTAATAACTTCAAGTTAATTATTAGAGCTAGTTGTCACCTAAAAGCTGATAATGTATCTCTTTAACTAGCGACGTAAACGTGTCTCGAAAAGGATTTGTCCAAGTAGAAAAGTACCAATTCGAGAAACTCTCTTTGGACTTGACCAGGCCGGGTAATAATTTCAAGCTAGTCTAACTAGTGATGTAAACGTGTCTCGAATCGGTCTTGTTCACTGAAAGTGGATCAATTCAAAAGTGCAAACTCTTCCCGCATGTGCAAATTTCTTAAAAATTGCATGAGCACATGTGAAGGGGGAGTCCTTCAAAATGAAAACAAAACTCTCAAAGTGTTAACAAAAATGTTTTTTATCATAAACACTTTGAGAAGATTTTCAAATGTTTGGTTTATGGCAACAATAGGATAGTCATGGTGAAATAAGGTGACTAAGGTTAGGAAAAAACCGTCCTATGCGCCAGAGCCGGAGGGATCTACCCAAGGACAATTCCAATAGATTAGAATTAGAAGTCCTTAGGTATGATATGAAAAAAGGAGTAAAGAATGAAAGGAGAAAGAAGGGGTTGAAGAATTAAAAAGAAAAGTAATGAAAAGGGTGAAAAGAAATAGCCCTCCATATGTTCAACCTTAGGGCAGACACCGGGTTCAACTCTTGGTTGTTACCAAGGTGACACCGGTATTGAAGACAAGACGTCATGTACCCAGTGACGCACTGCACTTAAACCTTCTAGCCACTCGGGTATCTCTCAAAAGATACTTGTTTCATTCTCACGGGGAACCATTGTAATCTATCGACCCATCTCTTAGAGATGGTTGATATTGAAAAGGAGGCCCTCTAAGGAGGCCCTCTGCTCCATGCCTCTGCATAGGAAACCAATTGTGCACTTATTGAGTCTAGAGCCCCGAGATTACATCAAATATCTCTTAGGAACACTTAACATTCCTACAATGGTGATTCTACATCAATGGACACCAGTTGTAGATTATCGAGTCCTACGCAGATCTTAGCAATCTGCCGAGAATGTTTATGAGAGGATTTACTTATGTATTTCTCAATGATTGAACAGAAACTCCTGCCAGGGTCAACATCAAACAGCCCTGACAGCACTTCGCTAATTCTTTATGGGTTACGCTTAGTGTTCACGGTGGTTTCAAACGGTCTACAGTCGTGAGGTGATCTCCAGTGACTCACCTAATCGTGGGTGTACTTCGGTATGTCTGTGTAAGCCCTTTCGGGGGTATCCGATTAGGAACGACCTTAGTAAGGGTTAGAAGGAGTCTTCACACTATGCTGTTGATGATCTCTAATTCGGAACCTGTAAGTACCGGTTGATTATTACTAACAATTTTCATGCAGCTACCATCACCTCATCATTATCACCACCACCACACTAGTTTCCACATGCTCATACATACATCAAAAAGTCAAAGGAAAGTTCTCACAAAGATCAAAGGATAGCAACAGTCAAAGAAAGATTCTACGCCAAAAAGAAGAATCTACAAAAGTAAAGTGACAAAGATCAAAGTGAAAGAACAGGAACAACAAATGTATGTATGACAAAGACTAAAGACGTATGAGCATGTTGGAAAGGCGTTTAACCTTCAAAGACAAAGATGTGACGAAAGGAAGATGAATCAACCACAACAACAAAGAACTAAGTAAAGTCATTTATCTAAGATCACAAAGCATGAAGGAACAAAGACTAAAGACTATTCTACAACGACACGCAAAGCTTAAAGACAAAGAATACAAAGACCTAATCACGTGGAGCATCATTCGAATGACCACCCCTTAGGGGGAGATTGTTAGCATCAAAGAAATATAAAGAAATGATGGTCATTCGAATCCTAAGAACTTTGTAATGTGTCGTAAACGTATGATAGATTAGTCATTTGGACTTGTGGACTTAGTAAGCTAATATGTTATAAGTTAGATTGTATAAGCCTTTTATGTAACAAAAGTCCACCAAATCTAAGTCCATTAGAAAGCCCATGAAGCCTTTCTCTCTATGTATATAAGCCACCTTACCTCTCATTTGTAAGGTGTGCTTGTGTGTGTAAGTGTGTGTTTTATATATGAAAAGCTCTCTTCAGCTTACTACTTTCTCTCTCTAAAAACACATACATATATACTTCAAGTCACCAATCCATATGTGCCTTATAAGTTTATTATTAGTGATAAAGTTGTTATCTTTACGTTCCTACAAGAAGGCTTGTGATTGGCTAGAGAGTGAATGAGAGTCATAAATATGCATAATTGCTGGACCAGATCTGAAGTACGCCGCTCTTTATGGAAAGTACGGTGGTTACGTTGCATTTCAGCTGTTAACCAAAAAACCAAAGTTGTACATAATTTTCTAAGCTTTCCGTGGCCGCAAACGGGAGGTAAAACGGAGTCCGTATGCTCAACTTATGGCCAAAACAGTGGAGGTGTGTCGGGAGATCTTTAACTTGAGTTTCATTCTTTAATATATTCGTGTTTTTCTTCCACGACACCGGCGAACATTGTTCTTAACACATGCGTACTTTAAATACTTTTCTTGGTGCCAAAGGGTCATTAATAGAGCTGAAGGCCAGCGCACATTTGTGATAAGATCGCCGAACTTTATTAGATTAGGATAGGACTTCATACGTCCCCGTAACCGGCGTACATTGGACATATAATCGGCGGAATTTATATTTGAATAGGAGATATATTGCTTAATCATGGATTTGTCTTGATTATTGAAGTTCTTTGTCGACTGGACCTGAAATGTATTTTTCATGCAATTAAGTATCAAAAGTCCTAATAATAGGGTTATCTATCTTTACATATATATGAGACAAGATATGAGTTGTACTTGATGCTTTGAAAGCTGTACCATGACCCTTAAATGCCACATGGCAAGCATTTGCTGACTGGAGAATACGAGTCATCATATGACTAGGCAACCACTTGCCATTCTGGCAGCTTTATGATACCATGAAATTATTACAAAAAAATTGACACTTATGGGAATCGAACCCTGGTCTCCCCTCCCATGCAACATATTGATAACCAATGGAGCAACTTGGTTTTTTTGTTAAATGCATACAATTCCACAATGTCATGCTTTAACTGATGCTATAATTGTGGAGTGATTTATTTTCAATTTAGCTAAACTTACGGAGCATTAATTTGAGACATTCAATGAGAGGAGCGTATGATTATCAAATTCAAAACACACCTACCATCACCAATTTATTTTCATCAAACCTAGAATCACTCCAAAACCTTTCAATTTCAATGACTGGTTCATCATCAAAACACCAAATTGGATTAACCCTAATTCGCATCTTATTCGATTCATGGTATAAACAATTGATCCAAGGTAAGGGTTTGTATTTTAATCATTAATTCCTATCGATTGTTTAAAAACTATACCAAACTATCGATTGTGAATTACCAAACTGCAAAGACTATACCAATCGATTATCATGTATTTTTTTCTTTTTGATTTATAAGAGTTTATGATATGGATTGACATGTCTTTTGCAATAAGATGTTTATCGACTTTTAATGCAGTTTGGTAATAGGGATGTGATCGAGAAAGAGTGAGCTCGACTGTAAGTTTTTGCTATTATTACGTTTTCCTTTTCGATTTTTTTAAAAATTATGATATAGATTGACATGTCTTCAGCAATAAGATGTTTTTGATTTTTGGAAAAATTTTGTAGATCTTTATAAATATAAATGCAAATTGGTAATATGTCAAGAAAGAGTGACTGTAACTTTTTATAGATTATTGCTTTCTTCTTACCTTTTTTGATGAGTATTACTTTAATTTTGTTTTTTATTGTGGTGATATGTTATTGAAATAGGTACACGCTTTTAGGCGGATTTGTGACAATGAAAGAGTCTTTTCTACTTGAAAATTGAGCAACCATGAGAGCAATGCAAGTCAGGTTACTTTAAATTATTAATTTTTGATTGGTCAATTGTTCGTTAAGCTGATGCAATAATCACTTTAAATATGTAGGTTAGAATTTGGGAGAATCTTATTCTTTTTCAACTTATGTGACCGCACCAGCTTAATTCCGGAATCAACAAAGGTTGTTACATCATAACTTAACATTTATTGGTATATTTTTAACTGAAGACTATTTTTGGTTCTAACTTGCACTTTCTACTATAGCAGAAGATATTAAACAAGAAGATGTATGTAAAATACTATGCAAAAGAAAGAATGGAGTCACAAGATTTGACCTTTTTTCCCTCAATTTGCAGGCCAACGGGGAAGGTGTTGAATCATGGTAAAGGTTCTTTCTTGGTGTAAACTAGAGACTGCAAGTTAAGCGGGTCAAATGCGTCAATTTATAATATGGGTCAAACCGCGTTGGATTGAGTTGACACACAAACAAGTTTACCCAGTTTAAGCTTTTTTATTAAAATAATAAATATTGAGTTACACATGATTAGGAAAAAAACAATTTTAGCACAAGTATAATCTTGATTTTGAATGAAAACTGCTTTAGAGGTCGCAAGGGTATGTGCATTAGTAATTCATAAACAGCTTAACATCTATCTGTCCCTTTTAGCTAATCTTTATATGATGTGTCCCGTTAGAGATAAAAACACAGCCAATTCGCATTAGACAACATAAATGGGTCGAAAATGCGACATCTATGAAAAAGGTTACTTTTTAAGTTTGTCTATTTGGTATGTCAATATTGTATCGAGATGTATCTTAAAATATATGTTGTCCTAATATAAACCAGATTAGTATTTTTTTATGATTATTGATTTGTATATGCAGGCAAGTAGGGCGTTAAGAGGGCTATAACGGGTCAAATTCTAAAAAGCTGTTTAAAAGGGTGTTTGAGATTGCTTATTTAAGTGCTTTTCTGCTTGCTTATCGGCTTTGTTGGAAAGAAGGTAACGCAGTTCATCTCAATCTTTTTCTTCAATGTTTAATTCCTAATAGAAAGTCGTTGCCTTATAAGTTTTGTATCTCAATCTATCTTATTTTTAATTCTCAGCGAAAAAAAACCAGTACCTGTTTAGTTGCACTGGGACAGACGGTGGCGAGGTTTTCGCTATCAATGATAAAGATGGCGAGATGAAATGAAGAGAGGACCAAAGTGTACACATGGCTCTATGTTTTTGCAGGCAAATGCATACATATCATATGAGATCAGTTTGTAGGTAACGGGTACATGGATTTTGCCACTGCAAAAGCGGATGAGATGGTATGTTTGTTATTTGTTGTACTAATGATTATCTGTTATTCGCGTCTTATTCATGACGAATGACTAAAGCATAAAAAAAGTCCTATAATTTACGTTATAGTTGACCAGGTATTGTATTTAAACACAGATCATTGTACACGTGAAAATAAGACAATGAAACATAAGTTCTCAAATGATGCCTCTAAACACGATTGCCAATGACAGCCACAGTAACAAATCACAGTTCTTTTTATCTTTAATCTGCCGGTTGTAATTATGGTATAATTCTCTTACTAGAAGGTCTGATCGATTTCATTGGACAGGTATATAACCTGACCCTTAAAGAAAGTGTAACAATATAATCTTGATCATCGTATGTCATGTAACTGTGTACATGTAACATCAGAGACTGTCACGAGGTGCTTATGTATTTGTATATATATGGGAGGGCCTAAAAAATATCAGGTATGTTGGTCTATTTTCATGTATTTGTATATATATGGGATGACAACGTTATGAAATAATTACTCCAATCAAACCAACTACTATTTTGAGCCGATTTTGTCACAGTAGCTCCTTAACTGATTATTTAGTCATTAGGATCAGATTCATTATATTAAAACACTAAAAGTGATCACCAACAACTTAAAAGTGCCTGGTGCTTACTACTGTCACTGTCACTGTTTATGTTTACTTTGTTTATGTTTACTTTCATTTTTGATTGTGCAGGCTGTGATTTATGGGGTTGGTGGAATCAATGTGTTAGAAGTTATGCCTGCGGCCATGATTTTTAGACAAAAGATTATTCAAGTAAATCCTGGTAATAAGCTATACTATTATGTTATCTTTTAATTAAACCTTTATGTTAAGGTCTGACTATCGAGTGGTATTTTTATATATATATTTTTATTTAATTGTAGTTCTGGTAAATCAGAAGCATGGGAGGTCGGACAGGAGGAGGCGACCGCAACGGTGCGCATAAGCAACTACAACATTTGATAAATAAGTAAGTCATGCTTAAAGACTACTTTTACATGTATGTGGGACAAAGGGATTGGTTTATTAGGCATTCTAATCAAGAGGTGCTAATAGTCACTAATGTACTTTCATTAGTAGAGTTGTAATTTTGAGCCGTTTACATATGAATTGATTAATTGGGTCAAACAGGTGGATTTCACAATAAAATTTAGCTGGAATGAAAACGGGTCAATCTGCCAAACAAATTAAAAGTCGCCGGCAGCATACAAACATCCCTTTTAGCAGCAAACCAAACACCCCAGTCAGCTACAAACCAAACACCCCAGCAACCTGTATCATCTTATCTATGCATGTTTAATATGGTTTAAATCTTTAGGTAGAATTCTTATATGCTATTTTACAGTAGGCTGCAAAACATGGATGGAAAAAGTTACAAATGCATGTGATCTACCTACATGGTAAGCATTAGGTTGTTTTCTAGAATTACTTGGTCTCACTTTTAGCTTACTATATTGTAAACCATGGTTACCATCAAGGTTATAAATAGCGTGAAGCGCGGCGTAGCGGCAAAGCCAAGCCTCAAGCTTTAGCGTGAGGCGTTGCGTTATAGCGTTTTTAAGGCGTGATTCAAAGCGGCAAAAAATATTTATAGAGTTGTCAATATTAGTTAGCTAATACGCTTAAAAATCAGTTATGGATTTACTAAGCCCGAATAAATACTTGTAAATAAGCTCAAGTCCAATAAATCTCTTTAATAAAATAAAATAAAATAAAAAAATCTTAAAAGCTTCAAAAAATGGCGCCACGCCTTGCGCTATAGCGCGCTTTATCATGCCTTATCACGCTTTGTTGCACGCTACGCCTAAAGATGATGCTTTGACATGTTTCGTAACGTGGAGGCCACGCCTCACGCTATGGCGCCGCTATAGCGCGCAATTTAGAACCCTGGTTACCAAACAAGTAAAATAATGCCCACTGGATAAATAAGCTGTAAATACTATCTCTCATTACTCATATTTATTTACAAAAGTCTACTGCCTGATGCATGATTAACCCTATCTTGATATTCGTTTGAGTGATTGATGGAGCATATTAGTTGTTAATGTGATCTAATTGAGAATTATATGTTTGTAGATGCTGAAGAATCAATTAAGTGCTTCCTGGCTGGTTTAGTAATCAGAAGTTTGAGTATTAGGTACGCTCCATTCACGATATTGCTTGGTTTTGCTTAAACCATGCTAGAAGTGAGGATTATATAGCGTTCAAGCTTTCGCGAATACTATAATCAATTGTAATTTGAACATTTTTACTCAATACGATTCTTTTTTTTCTTCCAATGGGTTGGTTCATCGCGGGTTGGTTCAGCGCGAGTTGGTTCAGCGTCGTTTGGTTCAGTGTCGGTTGGTTTAGCGCGGGCTGGTTCAATGTGGGTTTAGCACCTGAATATCAGCATAGAAAATACAATGGCAACCAAGATTTGAAGTACTCAAAAAATTCAGCAACTGGATTTTCATCAAGCAGAAAAATTCAGCAACTAATTTCAGCAAAGAAAATTTTCAGCACGGAAAAATCCAGCAAACAAAATTTCCAGCAACTGAAAATTGTAGCACGTGAATTTCAGCACCAACAAATTTTCAGCCCCTTAAAGAGTTCAGCAACTGAAAGGCATATTTTCAGCAAGCAAGATTTTTCAGCGCGTAAAGTTTTCAGCTCGCTGATGGCTCCAGCTTTCTAATGCTGATGGAGTCACATCTTAGTGAGGTGGAGGGGCTGTAAAGTCAGTTGGACCAGTTGGGGTGTTGGCTATTTATTTTTGGATATGTTTGTACAGTTTAGTGGGGTGTTTGGTTCTGTTTGGACCATTGAGGTAACATACTAACATCACATGCTGAACAAATAATAATTGCTCAGCTTCTCATAAGCTGCATGGTTTTATGTAGCTAGCCTACCGACAAGAGGCTTCTCTTGAGTGGTAGCAAGGATTCTAAACTAACGGTTAAATAAAGGGTCCCTCTTATTCTGATTCATTTAGACTATAGTATCTGCATTTGTTAATTTGACATTAATGAAGCACATGAGTTTATGATGCATACTATATAAAAGAAACTAAGATTATTTGTAAATGTCCATATGATGATTGTACTTAGAACTTACTAAGGCTAAGTTGTGTATTGGGTCAAAAATGATTAGTTGTTTTTAGATACGAGTCTGGCCATTCAACAAATTCTGTGATGTCATTTCCTTTTTGGAATATATTATGTGTGATAACAAAGAATACTATTGCAGTAATAATCCAACTTTTTCTTAAAAAATTGATTGGTACATGCCATCTTTTAAGGATTGGGATGTACGGACGCAGAAGTTGAAGCAAGACCTTTTTGTCACGCATATGAGGTATGGTTTTGATTTGTGTTTCTTTTTTACTCGGAAGATAAATATCTAAATCCACCAACTTGAACAAGTAGATAATTTTTTTTTTCTTTTCAAGTAGATAATTTTTTTTCTTTTCATGTTAAGGTTTTTGCTGTCAATTGAAGTCCTGATGACGAGAAAGTAGCATCCGTAGGTAGAGATAAAGTTCTCAAGCAATAGATTAGATAAGGGTCATAATATCAAGATAGTTTTATGTATATGAACATTTATTGATGTCACGTCACTTTTCTTCTAGATTAGTTTTATAATGATTAGCATACTTATTATTGTTCTTTTTATATATAATACGGAGTACATAAATACCGAATTTTTGTTTCCAATTTTTTCGTTTAACATGTTTGCCGTTATTCGTTATTTACTACGTATAGTTAAAGTTTGTCAAGCAATAGTATAAAGCGAACCCGCCCATCGGGCGGGTTATGAAGCTAGTGTTATTATAAGTAAAAATACCATATGAACTAACCAGAGTAAATTGAAAAAATTGTCCCTGTGATTTGGTCTAATTGCATGTTTTGTCCGTATGGTTCGAAAAGTGCAGGCAGTCTCCCTGTAGGGAAACCTTGAGTCCGATTTCGTCCTTGGTGAAGNCACATGAGTTTATGATGCATACTATATAAAAGAAACTAAGATTATTTGTAAATGTCCATATGATGATTGTACTTAGAACTTACTAAGGCTAATTTGTGTATTGGGTCAAAAATGATTAGTTGTTTTTAGATACGAGTCTGGCCATTCAACAAATTCTGTGATGTCGATCATTTCCTTTTTGGAATATATTATGTGTAATAACAAAGAATACTATTGCAGTAATAATCCAACTTTTTCTTAAAAAATTGATTCGTACATGCCATCTTTTAAGGATTGGGATGTACGGATGCAGAAGTTGAAGCAAGACCTTTTTGTCACGCATATGAGGTATGGTTTTGATTTCTGTTTCTTTTTTACTCGGAAGATAAATATCTAAATCCACCAACTTGAACAAGTAGATAATTTTTTTCTTTTCAAGTAGATAATTATTTTTCTTTTCATGTTAAGGTTTTTGCTGTCAATTAAAGTCCTGATGACGAGAAAGTAGCATCCGTAGATAGAGATAAAGTTCTCAAGCAATAGATTAGATAAGGGTCATAATATCAAGATAGTTTATGTATATGAACATTTATTGCTATCACGTCACTTTTCTTCTAGATTAGTTTTATAATGATTAGCATACTTATTATTGTTCTTTTTATATATAATACGGAGTACATAAATACCGAATTTTTGTTTTCAATTTTTTCGTTTAACATGTTTGCCGTTATTAGTTATTTACTACGTATAGTTAAAGTTTGTCAAGCAATAGTATAAAGCGAACCCGCCAATCGGGCGGGTTATGAAGCTAGTACTATCTAATAAACGTGAATAATTTACAAGTCATTGAAGCAACAAAAATAATTAATGCAATGACGTGTCTCGATTGTGATTGGCTAGATATTTAATGCGTACAACACCGCATTGCAATCCTTTCTTCACCACTTTTATCAAAATCGTATGCCTCAAAACGCTTGGTAATTCAATGCTCTTATTTATGTTAACTAATTAAGTCATTCAAATTTCCGTAATTGAATATCAGCCTATTTTTGTTAAGCATTAACACCACCCAAGACTTCCCTTCTGATGCAAATTGCGTTTCAAAATCAAAAGAAAATCGGTTTCAAATCAGTTTAGTTTCTAAATCATCGATTCAAAAAACACAAAATTGATTCAACCAGTTTCAAAATCACCAAGGATGATCTTGAATTCCACCCAATAATTTCGGTAAGTTTTAATTGTATTGAATCGATTTGGTTTATGTTATTGCTTATTTTTATGTTTATGATGTAAACCCAAGAACATCAGCTAAATCATTAATGTAACTAAACCCTAATATAAAAAATGGGGAAAACTTGTTATATGAATTGAGGGTAATCCATTTGTATAAACCTATATTCAATAACAAGCTGACACAATTATTTTATGACATTTTTCATCACTTCTGCCTAATTTCTGTTTTTGCGTTTGTACTAATTGGTTTTTATTGAATTTTAGGATTTTATTATGTCGCACCTTATTTTGGAAATCACAAGGTAAGAGAGTTTTGAAGTTGCTATTAATTCAGAAAAGTTATATGTTTGATGATTTTGAAAAAGAAATAGACGTGTTGTAACCAAAAATACCATTTTGTATTACACTAATTATATTGGGGTTTAGTTTTGATTCCATTTGATCTCATGTTTCGATATGTGTTCAAGTTTGGAAGGCTCTAAAGTAGTCACTGGTAAGTCTTTTTTACGTTATAAACAATTATTATTGACTTGAAATCGATTTTAAAATTATTCAGGTTAGGCAGATTTGTATGGGTTAAATGATTTTTTTTTATTGCATAGTATTCAAAGAGTATATATTATTCTGCTGTTAGACATGACCTACTTAGACAGGTAAATCAAATATACTTCTAAATGTGTTTTTTTTTTTTTTTTTTTTTTGTTTTTTTTTTTTTTTTTTTTTTTTTTTTTTTTTTTTTTTTGTATAACATTCATGATTCATATACCAACTGCTAACTGAAATGGTGTAAAATGACAGGTTGTGATCCTCCTGAAAATATACTTGATCACCACAATAGTGCCATTCCACAATCTATCGAGTCATGTGCACTTATGAGACCTTTGTCTGGCCATTTCCCAATTAACATGTTGATGCTACGAGTGACACTGAAATTGAAGTCTATGATAGTGATGGTGTGTGGAGAGTTTGTTTGTGGCAAGGTAAATTTTAGTACATTTGTTCACATTGTTGTTTTATAAAATCACGTATCAGATTCGTAATCTGAACAGAGATATGCATGTTTCATTAGCTTAGTATGCCTAACAGGGTGATACTACTTAAGCGGTGTTTAAGTAATCTTAATGCATAGATTTGTATAAAATTCAATTTAGAATTGGCATCTGTAAGTTGAATTTGAAAAGAAAGTAGGAAATATGAGACGGTAAAACCTAACTGCAGCACCAATAACTAGGTTCTCATAACAAATTAGTTGATGCATTTTTGTTGTTTTTTTGGTAAAGGGGAGTAATCCTGCACCCTGGTAAATATATTAGCCAAAAATTTTTTTAAGTACAATGGATATGAGTGAAGTCCCACATCTCAGCCCGTTACATAGGCTAAAAGCTTACATAACAAGATACTTCCTAATTTCTAAAACTAGAAATCAAACCACAACTCAAATGATAACATAAGAACAACGAAATAAATTACTTCCTAAGGCCTTGAAGCTTGGTACCATACATGGCATTAAAAGCATCCAAATTACCGGGAAGATCATACACCTGGTTCGCATAATCATCGTAGTCATCATAATCTTGTTCAAACTCTTGCCCCCCACCAAAAAATTAGCAGACTCATCAAATGGGTTGGCAACCAACTCGTCCTCAGAATCAGACACCACAATTTCTCCCACCTTTGAAAATGGGTTAACCCTCTTAGTGGCAGAGGTCGACGGGATAGGATGAGCATCATCATCCACAGGAGTTGCTATACCATCAATAAGTAGATTTTCAAGCTTACCAATTTTCTCAACAATAGGAGTAGAACCCTTACTAGACTCTTCCTCATTAACTTCCATTGTATTACATGTCTTATTAGACTCATCCTTATTAACTTCTATTGTACTAGCTGTCTTACTAGACTCCTCCGCATTAACTTCCATGGAACTACCAACATCCACATCCTTGTTGTTATCATTAGACGGAGTACCAAAAGCATCCGCATCATCAATATTAAGGGCAGCAAACTGATTAGATGTAGAAATCTTCGTTCCACTCGTACTAGGCACATCAGAAGCCCTCTTCTTAGTGTCATCCACCTTCTTAGGACCAGTTGGAGTCTTCTTGGGTTGATACTGAAACTGCTTACCAACAACTAGTTTAGTAAACCCTCTATTACCCTGAGTTGTAGAACCACCTTGCTTACCTTTCTTTCTATTATTGACAGTCATGAAACCATCATTAACAGACTTAGTAGATTGAGCTGGAGGTGCAACGACTTTAGGACAATCACTCAGAGATGACCAAAGATCTTACAGTTATCACACCGAGGTGGTTTCCATTCGTACTCAACCCGAATCTTCTCAACAGTCGAACCCGAACCATCAAGTAATGGTATCTCAACAGTGAGGCTGTCCCGAAGCACCTCATCCGACTTCACTTCTATCATGCATCTAGCAAAACTACTACGGCCCCACGATTCCTTGCACATTTGGCTTGTAAAAGCATCTAACCTTTTGGGCGTGCCATTCAGTGTGGCTAGAAGACTGAGGCCATCATCAGAAAACATAGCAAGGGGAACATCATGGAACTTGACCCACACCGGGATGTTAGTCAAATCCTCTTTAAGTAGATTTGTGTTCAAATTCCATGGTTTAAGAATAATAGGAACATTTCTGATCAACCAAGGACCGTTTTCAAGCACATCATCAACACCTTTCTTCGAAGTGAACTTAAAGAAGAAGAACCCCTTTGCATTCATCATTACCTTTTGCACACCAAACTTTGCCCATGCATTGCGTACATAGTAATCAACAACAGGAAACGCAAGGCGTTGACCAAGGAAGTAACCGTAGAGAGTGTTCTCAAACCTCGTGTTCACCTCTTCCACTACTTTCATTGGAACTGAAAGGTCAACATCATCCTTCTTTTTGCTACATTCCAACCTCCGAAAATTAGACGCGTTTTTCTGAGGTTCATTAGAAGTAGCACCCGCGTAAGTAACCGACTTCACTCCAGTACCACTAGCAGTATCAACCTTGGGAGCAGAAGGACCAGAAGTTGCACTCTTATTCATATCCACATTAGTACCACTAAAACTCGAAGGAGGATTATTAGCAACAATCTCACATTGAATTTTATTCATGGCCTCATCAAAATTCCTATGCGCATTAGCTAGCAATTGCTCCACATTAGGCTGTGTAGCGCCATTAGGTTTTAATGAACCAGCAGCCTCGTTAACATCCACATTACCACCTACATCTGTATCAAGAGAAATCGGTTTCTCTTGATTAGAACACTCAACATTAACATACAAATCAGAAACATGAGTATCCTTATTACCACTAGTAACAGATTCCATAACCGCACCACCCTTACCTCCAATCAATTCTTGAGCATCACCACGTACAGCGTTGGAAGCACTCAAGTTATTAAGAAATCCTTTATTCATCACTCACAAACCCACGAACAGTATAACCAATAAAAACAATCACATAAAACAAGAAGTTGACGGCAGATCTTCAAAACTTAACCGATTAAAACCCTAGTAACAACTAGGGTTTATTAGCAATATACGTACAGAATTCAACCCATAGATAAAGTCGATCCACAAAGTTTACTGATAGAAACACTAAGAAGAAGGGTAAATCGACTTAAAACCGGTAGCGATCCCTTAAAAAATCGAATTCTTAAAAACCCTAACTTTCTCAATAGAAAAAAACCCAACCTAAAAACTATGAATCAAGAAAAGACTGATCAAGATAATGATAAACTTACGTTTAAACAATAAGTGGAACAAGTCTTCACAAGAAACAATAGATCAGGGTCGATTTATGGCTAGGAACTATTGAGAAAAGGTAGGGGAGGGAGTCGCCAGAGAGAGAGTGTCGACAACGGGTCACAAATGGGTTTACACGTGTTAAGGGTATGGGTTTGGGTAGAGTTTCTTGACACGATTAATAAATGGGTTGTGTTTTGGTTGAGGTTATCCTAACCCATCAACTCGCGAACCTAAACAGGTCAACTCAAACACGACTGTTTGACACCCCTATCTAACTCTTCCCTAAGCAGTCTAGAATGGTAACTATACAAACAAAAGTTGAAATAATTTCACAACGGATATTTTTATGAAATTTGTAGACCACGGATCCTGCAGACTCATGGATCCTACAATGATCTATGGATCCGTATGGATCTGGAACAACTCTCATTTGCCTATTTAAACAAGCCATTTTGGTACCTTTCAACTAACTCCTTGCAAAAGTTTTCATTCATAATAATCTTTGATCATAAACTTGTTTTAATTCATTCAAAGTGATCAACTATAGCAAGGGAAGAACGCAATTAAACCTAAAGTCTTTTGTGCTTTGTATTTTGTATATGCAACCATGTTGTATTCTCATATTCCACTATTATACTCAAAAGTCATATTCACCATTATACACTAAACTAGAGTGAGTTATGTTAGTGTTTTAGGCCTCAAAACACCTTATGAGAAAGGTTTGTTCTATTTAGTTAGAACACGATATTTAGCTTAGTATCGGTAGAATTGTAAGCGGCGCTATATGGTTTTTCCCACAAAGAAGGGAGGTTTTTAAATTAGCGAAGTAACTCTCGAGTAGGAAACTCAGAAAGTGGAGTAGGGCGAAAATAAGCTTCGTAACCTAACCACTATAAATCCTTGTGTTTGTTTTAATCTCATATTCAATTATTGTCTTAGCATTTATTCATACATATTGTTATTCTTTGTTTTATGTCTCAAAACTAAGTTTTAAATAGCAAAACTGTTCAACCTTTTTCACAAACAATATTCATTGAAAGTAAACTTTACTATTTTGTCCTTAAATATAGTTTGCAAGTAGAAATGCACAAGGTCTGTAAAGGTATGGGTCCTAAGTCTAATCATTTTCCATTTGATAAATGTCGACACGAAAGAAGAGAAAATAAGAATAAAATTAAGTTGCAAGTAGTTTGGAAGTTAGAAGTGAAGAGTGTTTTTAATGAGGCAGCAATTGTTAGTTGATTGATTTTTACAAGTATGTTTTATATAACTGGATTTGGTTGGCAGGAGTTAAGAGTAGTTCATATTTATTATACCAAATAGAGACTGCCAACGACTCAATCGATCTACTACTTGTCCCATTCTGCCACCTCCCAACATGTATTTTTATAGTACTAATTTTCGAAGCTTCGTTTTTGTTATATATATTGTTAGAACAAAAACTATCTACAGACGGTCAAAATCAGAGGCGAGCCATATGTAATCAAGGGATTGAGATCCTCTCATATTAGTTTTAATGTAATGGAGAAATTAAAAAGCAAGTCCACATTTGTTTAAAGTTAAGGGCTATGTTGAAACTAAGACGAGAGGATCTCAATTCATGCTCGAGTGGGTTCAGATAAATCACAAACCCGTGAACTTCTTCAAGAGGTATAAATCAGCGGAGAAACTCGAATTCCGTACACCCGTGGGTGTTGACAGGCCCTTCCCCAAAGACCAACCTCACACAATGTTTAGTTGTTTCATGCGAACTTAGTAGTTGAGATTTAACCCATGAGTTATTTCTTCAAAAGCTCTCCCTTTTCTCGCCCCACAACGACATTTACGTTAAGAGAATAAGCGTTCAAAAGCTGGTTCGATAATTCACAAATTTAAACTTGAGACTTCAACTAATACAAATCCACCAACTTTGAACATAAACACCAATAATCTTAGCTTTGATCGAGCTTAGTCGAGAAATAATTTATGTGGTTATAGTTATTGTGACCAAATAATTTATGCTGTCGTACTTAACATTATATGATATGTTTTGTTTTAAAGACAACAAAGAACAAACGGTTAAATTAAGCTCATTACACGCTTTAGAATTAGCTTCTTATAAAAATGCATGTGTGGTTTGCCATGCATCATCGTGTTTATGTTTGATCATGCCAATTGTTTCTTTCATAATTTACACAATTATATGTACGATATTGATGTTATGCGATGTTTGAACGTGACAGCGGCATGGCACAAGACAAAATCCATAGCAAAAAAGTGCCTCGTACTCGTGTTGCCATTATCTTCTCGATCTTGATAGGGAATGCTCGTGAATAGCTATCCAACAATAGTGAACGTGTTTTTCATCTAACTTTTCAATAACTTGGCCAAATAGGGTAAGTGGAAAGCAATACATGCGATCAATTTGTACTCGTCACGAGTCAAGTTAGCAATGAAATTTCATAAGCTTTATATTCTATAACGATGATTCAAGACTTACATGTGTTGTTTCTAATGGTGCTTTGGAACTGTAATATTTGATAGTAGATTATTTCTTACAAATCTTATATATGAATCCATGTACAATATTTACCCTCAACCGATTAACAAGATCTCTCTATAGAGTTTAAAATTTTTACTGAAAACCAGTGTTGCAAAAATCGGCCTACAAGGCCGATTAATCGGCGATTACAAGCTACAAGGCCCTGAAACTTGGAGAGATTTACAAGGTAAACGGCCGATTAATCGGCGATTACAAGGTTTAGGGCCGATTAATCGGCTAAAAATCGCTACAAGGCCCTCGACCGCCTCAGTACCGATTCACGATTTTTGCAACATTGCTGAAAACTTTTAAAAAACTTGTAAACAAAGATCAAAATACCACAATTTCACTCAACCAACTCCGTCTACATATCAACACTAGTACGGTATTGCGAGATGTTTAGTTCAAAACATACAAGAAGTTAGAAAGATTAGAAAGAGAACCTAACCCTAATTACCGTGCAAAAACGAGAGAGAAAACATAGTGTAAATCACAAATACACACAAGTTATGAGAGAAAATAATAAACAAGGGCACCCTTGATCTTTGACAACATAGACATTACCTGTAAAAATAACCAAACTACACAAACCTAAGTTTCATAAATGACAACCAAGTCCCTCAACTTGTAATCAGCCTTAATTAACATTATTTTCAATACACCCCCTTAATCTAACACTGAAACAAGTTAAGCAGATGTAACATATCACACAATTTCTTGTGTTTAGCAGAACACAATCATCTAGTAAGAACATCATCAACATTTTTCTCAGAAGGAACTTTACAAGCAAATTAACATATCATACAATTTTAAATTGTTTAGTTCTCTAATGAAAAACAAGATTAGCAGCAATTTGCATTGTTGCACTACTATCACAAAACATACTCACTGATATTGAGTGTAGTTTACTATGAGATCAATCAACACTTTTAAAACCCAAATAATTTCACAAGCAACACAGGACATAGCCTTGTATTCAGCCTCAGCTTAGGACTTGGCTAGCACATATTGCTTCTTACTTTTTCAAGACACCAAACAACTACCTAAGAAGACATAAATAATTAACTTAAAATTATCATTTTTACTATAATATGAGTACAATTTGCGCCATGTTATTTGAAGTTGACGATTTTCTAATACTTCAATATTAATCGATACAACCTATGTAAATCTATCGCTTGCCATTTTTCCTCTCGTGACGTAAGTAAACTTGGCCTAAAGTCTTTTAGTTTGGAATGAACTAATTGAGCTAGGTATCCCTATTTAAGTATGTATGAAATGAGTCTATTTTTGCTGCTTTCCCCCTAGTTTGAAGTTGTATCAACCATCTAAACATATGCAAATATAATGCACCTTTCTTGACCTTGTTTATTTTCATATCTTCTTTATGCAGCTTACGTCTATAGATCTTTATTCACATGTGCTTTTTAATCCATCTTCATATTTCCTCTAGAGGTATCACTCTCATTGCCTGTTTATGAAGGCCACTTTCCTTGCCTACTTTATTTTCAGTGGTTTGATTAACTTTTACCCATTTTAACGCAAGTACACTAAGGGGCGTTTCTTAGATTAAGTGGTTTAAAGTGATGCCTAGTTTAGTCACTTATTTGAGAGAGAAACGGTTTTTGTGAGTCTCCCCATTAAGATGAAACAAAGGTTGAAAAGAAACATCATCTCTACTATGGAGCGAATCTCCTACGTTACATGGACATAAAATCGAGCTTGTTTGTGCTATTTCATTTCGTTTTGGTTAAATAACGATAATATGTATGATGCTATTCAACTTTAGATGATAAAATAGATTAGTTGGTCCAACCCCGACATGAGTGAGCTTAGGTACATTAATTAAGGTTAATGTTATGCATATATAGTTTATAAACAGTGGTTACTAATAATGTTATGCCTACAAGGTTTACATCATTCAACAAAACTATTTTTAAGGTGCATCCTATAGTAATGATCGTCTTTATTTAGTTTGTTGGTAGAATATTATTATTTGTTTTTGCTAACAAAACTTTTTCAATGAACTATATATAAGTTGCTAATGTTGTTGGAAATTGATGTCCATTAATGTAAAACGGTTCCTATGTCGCAACTCGTTTAGGAGTTAGGACCCATGAACCTTTTCTAAACCTAGCTAGGCCTTTGTAAATTAACAGGTTTTTATTTATTTATTTATTTTCACCCAAATGTTGCTACTTGCTACTATACTATATTTATATGAGTTAGGATCAAGTATGAAAAATAATTAAAATGAGAAGGATAAGAAGTAACCACAACCACACATTTTAGATGCACCTACAAAAGTGGATGCATCTTCCTTCAAATTTTCCCTCCTAATTTAAAATGTGTGGCTAGAATTATTTCTTCATATTCTCATTTTAAATATTTTTCTTACTTTATCCCTTCTCATATGTATATTAGCATCGCTTTTACCCTAGAAGTTCTCGGTGGAAATACTTTCACTTAAATGTTGCTACTATATTTATATCACAATATCCAACCGGTCTACAAGGTTGGAATGGGTCGTTTAAACACATAGATTCTGATTTATGATGCATGTATATATGATGTAAATCACGTAAATATAACATCGTTAATAACCACTATTTATAAACTACGTATGCATAACCTTAACCCCGATGGATCTAAGACCACAAGCCGAGCTTGATCGAATATTATACAAAAAACTATTATTACAAAATCAACTACGACTTTAATTAGGTAACATAATATTGTGAGTTAAAAAAAATTAAAAAAAAAATTATTGCAATGCGCGAAAAAAAAAAAAAAAAAAAAAAAAAAAAAAAAAAAAAAACAACCGTACATATATGGTTGTTGTTTGATTTAAAGACATTTAGATAGCTCATTAAACCTAGAAGTTTTTTTCTGGGTAAAGGGTATTTCACCCGGTAAAATATATTACTCCAAAAAAACGTTTAAGAACAATGGAATGTGGCTGAAGTACCACATTAACCGCAAGCAATCGCTTGACACAACCACTAAATCATTTATGACAGGCCATAAATGACAACTAGCTACAACCAACAAAGACCACCAAACCAAAAACCAGCATAAAATAAGGATACATCATAAATTTTATGCAAAAATATATAAAACAACCTTAGTTAGAACAAAATCTTGAATTCCAGCAGCCTCTTAAATTGATGCAGAAGAGAGACCAAAATCACTGTCATTATAATTGCTACCGTCACCCGTCCGCGTTTCCAGTGCTCATAAAGACTCATGCTCTTACCTCCACTCCAGAATATCAACCGTGCCCAAAGTGATTCGTCAAAAACTTCATCATCATCACTGTCAGAAACTACCACATTGCCCACCTTAGAAAATGGGTTACTCATCTTATTTGAAGAATCAACCTTTTTAAGAGGTTTACCATCATCATCCATAAGAGTAGCTTTCCCTTCAATAATTAGCTTTTCAATCTTCCCAATTTTCTCAACAATAGGCGTAGTACTTCCATTTCCACCCTTAGAAGAACTAGCAACTTCTTCAGCCACTTTAATTTCCTTCATAATACCAACCTCTAAATCAGCCCCATCCTTAGGAGAACCACTTTTTGCATAAGGAATACCATTATCATCAGTATCGGCCATATCAAGAGCATCAAATGGGTTCGATGTAGCAATAATATTTCCACTCGTACTTGCCTCATTAGTGCCGGTCTCTTTTGTAGCAACCGGCTTCTTCGCGACAGGTCTCCAAAATTTTGGTTTAGGCTTATTAAGTTGAATACCCCCAATATTAAACCTAGAAGTTACTACTTAAATGTAAAATAATGTACGGAGTAATGCATAAACAAAAATAGTGAAATTTAATGGCATTCCAAAAGTGAAAAACAAGGTTGTTCCAAAAGTAGAAATGTATGAAATCGTACACCAACATAAATACATAATCTTGTTTAAGTACGGTAGTAAATTTATTCATCACGATATTAAGGAGGCATTATTATAATGAAGACCATAATTAAGATGTACGATTACTTTTCATTTTGAGATTCTGATAATATTGACTGAAATTAAATCTAAGTGTACGTACTAGCAAAAGTTTTTATTACCTAATTACTCTATGATTTTACTAACTATAAATATTTCTTTATATTATCCAATCGTTTTATTCTTGCCAAAGAAATATCACAATATAGAAATGACAGTGAGATAACGTCCTCACAAATCACAATCATAAGTTTTAATACTCTTGAAGATGTGAACCATCCATGCATAACATTGTTTTTTATACTCTTTAAGCTTGGACCACTTATAACAAATATTGAAGTAGAAATAGATACAGAGATTTATTTAAGCTTATTTAAGAGGCTTACGAACTCATGATAAACTTAAATAAGTGTTCATATAAAAATTATATTTTGAGATGTTTAAATATTTTTCGATCATTTTATCTCGTTAACTATACGGAGTAATTTATAAGCAACACGCTATTTAAATTATAAATATTTTGGTATAAGTGTATACTCTTTAAGTATCTTCACACAAAATATACAGAGGTTGTATAAATTTATTATCTATATAGGTTACGAGTACATACACTATATGGAAGCATGAAAATTGACTAGATCCCTAACGACGTCCACATATATGAAATATAAAAAATTGCCATTATCGAATGCATTAAATTGGACCACCCTGTGGATACAATTATATAGACTTTAATGTAACCGAAATGCTAGTTTTTAAACCCACATGACATGAAAAGCATAAGCATATGCTTCTCTTACCACAAGCACATAGTATACATAACTTTCCAATTCATTAAACATTTTTATTACTAATAGTTTGTACCTCTTAATTAGCCAATTAGCGCCTTTACGGCATTGGTTAGACAAACCCTAGAATGAATCACTATGTGAAATAGCTCATTACTTAAACAACTACGGTATCATTTTGATTCATCAAATATAATTTGTATTTTTATTTTTCATTCCATCTTGGAATGTAATCAAAATAACATAGATTGATAGGTGCTCATTTTAGCTACACGCTATACTCAAAACAAATTTCCTATCACCCAGGGAGGTATTTCAGCATTTTTCTTATCGATTCCACTATGTTTTATCATACATATTACCATTCCGTCTTACTATATATACGGAATGTTTACAAACTTCTGTAACGGAAAAATCTAGTGGGGCGTGATTACATATTGCAATATCAACATCTAGCAGCACTGACTGCACAACTCATGTAATGTGTTAAGTTATTGAATGCGGCAAGCAAGAGGTCTACGTGCTACAATAGAGTACAACTCACATTGTAACTTTTGGGTCAATTTCTAAGAGATCTACTTGTTATAATAGCGATTTACATGTTATATATGAGAGGGACTAGCCAATACAAGTTATAAAGGGCTTAAAGAGACGTACATTACCTTGAGAGATGTAGGAGCTGCACACATCGCACGCAAGAAGGCTATTGCTCTAATACAATGGTGGACGATAACTAGCCCCCGACTCAAGCCGGCCTGTGCTCAAAATTCTCGTAGTCTATCCCCTATAGGCCGGGTGGTTACAGCAATTATTGTAACGTACATTTTGCATGTGTTAAGAATACTTTGTCTATAGACCAATAATGGTGCATAGTTCCTATTTTTCACGTTAAGAATACTTTGTACGTATAATTTACTAAAGAAAATGTGGTATAGGTAAATGCTGAGTGAAAATTACGAGCTTTTAAGCATTTGTTTTTTTATATATGTTAAATAAGTATGCATATATAAACTCATTTTAGTTAAAAGTAATGTATGACTCAGACATTAGCTAGTCAATTAATAATACATTTGATTAAATAGCCATACCATTTGGTTATGAGTAGCATTATAGTCAAGATTGTGGTTCTTGAAAAGTGACCGGTAGATGATTCATATTAATGGCATGTACCAACTCCTAGCATTTGTACACTCCTTAAGCTCAACCACATATACAATGATTTGAGTTATGACACGACTATGAATAATATATGCGTTGGTACTTTGAATTGTTAGAAGAAAAATAAACTAAAATGATTAGGAGAGTATAGATACATAATATGTGAGAATTTTAGATTCTTATACTCATCTTTTTACTTATTTTCCTATTACTACATGTCGATTATCCAATAATCCAACGGTGAATGATTGACAGAGAATATGACGATAAGCAGGAGGATGAGTAAGATGATAAATATATATTTTTTAACGGCAAAATGAGACTAAAATTAGCAAGGAGCTGAACAAAAAAGAGATGATAGGGCCTTACAAGGATTACATAGCCAATCTATTCGACTAAGATTACACTTCTTACATCTATTAGATATTCCAATCAAAGTAAACGTTGCATCATGGAGAATTGAAAATCGAAGATTACCAATGAGAGTTAACTTGGTCCTTAAAGGTGTTTACTTGCATTCGGTTCGTTGCCCAATTTGTGACGAAGAACTTGAAACAGAAGAGCATCTTCTTGTCACTGAGATGATAAATATAATTTCATATTATTGAGTAACTCTACTAATATTTAACTATTTTTTTGGTTGTCTTTTAATTGTTGTTGATAGTACGACAATACAATAGTAATTGTTTGTGTTGAGCAGAAAAATCTTCACATGTTTAATGAGAAATGATACATGGACCTAATCGTGGACCTAATTATGGACCAAAAAACATGTGGCACGATCCTGATGTGTTGTAAAATAAGTGGGTCCCTGTCTGCAGCCATCAGGATAATGCCACGTATTTTTAAGTCCACAATTAGGCCCACGGTTAGGTCCATGTATCATTTCTCTAAACCTTTTTATATACTTCAAATTTTTCGTGGTGTAAGATTGTGGGCCTGTTCAGCTTTCTATTTATGGTAACTACAAACGCTCAAAAGCTTTGTTTTACTTTTTTACTTAAATAGCATTTACATTTTAATAGCGTATATAACCCTATAAGGACATGTTGGTCGGTAGAAATGCGATCCCAAGAAACTAAAACGCGAGTTCCATGATTAGTATATACTAGTATAATGGATAACTTTCTCTATCGCTTGCTAGTTTTAATTTGGGCAAAAGATATGAAAATGTAACTAACTTATCATTTTTGACCATGCAAATGATTTTTTTTAATTTTTTCCTTTTGAGCGCTCCTTGATATTGTTGTCTTCTTTCATTTTTTTATTTTTTCAGATTTTTCTGAGCACTTTTTTGTTTTGTGATTATGAGTGCTACCATGATATTAACTATATTATGAATCCTACCGTGATATTAACGATATTTACTTAAAAAGTTACTTTGATATTTGTGAAAAAAAACTTAATATCACTGTTTTTTTATTACGATATTAAGAAAAGTTTCGGTGATATTAAAAGAAATTAACTTTGATATTAAGAAAGCATGATAATTACGATGATATTAACGATATTATGATACGGTGATATTTATAAAACGTTGATATTATAAAACCAACCGTGATACTAAGTTTTTTTTTTAATGTAAAAATGAATCGTGATATTAAAAAAACACATGATAGTTACGGTGATATTAACAATTTTTATTAAGAAATTTTTTTTATGATATTAAAAAAGTTATTGTGATATTAAATTTTTATTAAAAAAAAAGTGTTATTATGTGATATCAAAATCTGATTTTGACTTTTTTACAAAAGTCAAGATCATCTTGACTTTTGTAAAAAAGTCAAAATTAGACGCTAATATCACAATACCTTTAATGATGAAAACGATTTTTTTTTGAAATTTTTTTCAGCGATTTTTAATAATTTGTTATCCTCTTTCTTTTTTTAATTTTTTCAGATTTTTTTGTAGAAAAAAAAGCTAATATGATATTAACTATTTTAAATAAAGACGTGATATTTACGATATTGCCACTCCGCTTTTTTGACTAAAGATAAAGTCGTTGACTAGATGGATGACTGTGATTAATCCGTACCATCCGCACTTAAAAGTCAAATCGCACGGGATCCTCTCCCTATATATATATATATATATATATATATATATATATATATATATATATATATATATATATATATATATATATATATATCATATTTTTAAATTCCGTCTATTGTATGTATTTTGTGACAATTTTATTTTTCTCATTTGTCAACACTCCTATTAACATGTAGGGACAAAATTGTTATAAGATCCACACGATAGACGAAATTTCAAAAGTATGATGTATGCTATAGAAAAAATAAAGATAGCTATACAATAAAGCAAAAAGTGAAAAGTTAGTTACTCTCTCTGTCCCAAATTTAAGTTCATTTTGACTTTTTGAATCTAACTTTGACTTCAAATATGTTGTTTGTGTTATATAATATTTGATGCAAATTATATAAATGGAATGTGTTTTAACTTTATTTTCATTGGTACAATAAAGCAAAAAGTGAAAAGTTAGTTACTCTCTCTGTCCCAAATTTAAGTTCATTTTGACTTTTTGAATCTAACTTTGACTTTAAATATTTTGTTTGTGTTATATAATATTTGATGCAAATTATATAAATGGAATGTGTTTTAACTGTATTTTCATTGGTACAATTTTCATATAATACAAACAAAAATATTTAAAATAAAAGTTGGATTCAAAATGTCAAAAACGGAATTATATTTTAGGATGGAAAGAGTATATTTTTCGCGCTTTTAGTTTAATCATTTGGACTTAAAGGGTAGAATTCTATATTAGACAGAAAAGACAAAA
>LBNU01036179.1:102191-121280 GCA_014162995.1 Artemisia annua | reverse complement strand
GTGTGTATATATATATATATATATATATATATATATATATATATATATATATATATATATATATATATATATATATATATATATCATATTTTTAAATTCCGTCTATTGTATGTATTTTGTGACAATTTTATTTTTCTCATTTGTCAACACTCCTATTAACATGTAGGGACAAAATTGTTATAAGATCCACACGATAGACGAAATTTCAAAAGTATGATGTATGCTATAGAAAAAATAAAGATAGCTATACAATAAAGCAAAAAGTGAAAAGTTAGTTACTCTCTCTGTCCCAAATTTAAGTTCATTTTGACTTTTTGAATCTAACTTTGACTTCAAATATGTTGTTTGTGTTATATAATATTTGATGCAAATTATATAAATGGAATGTGTTTTAACTTTATTTTCATTGGTACAATAAAGCAAAAAGTGAAAAGTTAGTTACTCTCTCTGTCCCAAATTTAAGTTCATTTTGACTTTTTGAATCTAACTTTGACTTTAAATATTTTGTTTGTGTTATATAATATTTGATGCAAATTATATAAATGGAATGTGTTTTAACTGTATTTTCATTGGTACAATTTTCATATAATACAAACAAAAATATTTAAAATAAAAGTTGGATTCAAAATGTCAAAAACGGAATTATATTTTAGGATGGAAAGAGTATATTTTTCGCGCTTTTAGTTTAATCATTTGGACTTAAAGGGTAGAATTCTATATTAGACAGAAAAGACAAAATAAAAAATAATAATAAATAAATTAAAAAAAAATAAAAAAAAATAACCGTACTAAAAGTGTGTAATAAATATCACATGCTTTACAAAATATTCAAATTAAGCATACACTACCATTGCTAGTTTAGGCTAATCTATCAAAAGTGGACACACATATAAATATATAATAAACACTTGATGAATTATTTGATTGTATGAATTATTTAATAGTATTAAATAAACACCACTTTTAAACAATTAATTATGTAGAAAAAAGAAATATAATTATTAAGTTTTTATTTTGAATTTATGAGTTTAGCTACTTCAAATGTGTACTATATAGAGTAAGGTTGGTTTTATAGGGGTTAGACAATGAATGACAATTACACCTACGAACAAGAAAGTAGGCTAATTTATTATCATTAAGTGGTTTTCTTAAGAAAAGTATCATAATAAATACAAGAAGAAACTTGATATGTATGTATATGTACGTGTGATTGTTACATTAGTTTATTTTTAGTGAACAATTTCTTTTATGAATAAAGGTGTTGTCTAACTAGCTACTTATTAATGTGTTGGCAGTGTCGGAACTAGGTTTTAAAAAGACTAGATGTAAAGTACATTTTCTTTTAAATAATGTGTAATTAGGAAAAATCAGAGTATCTTATGAAAATTAGCATCATTTCCATCGAGGTCCCGTTACACTGCAAGACATTCCCAAGTTCCGTCAATTTGTGTTGGTATGAATACAAGATCTTTTATAAGTAGTAAATTAAAAATGTTGTTTCTATATGGGTTTTGCTAAACAATGCCCACCGGGCAATGTTTAATATGAATATAAAAAGGAACTTTGACTTTGTTAAATTAAAATTGGCATATATTTAAGTTAATTTTTATGTTCATTTATTGTGCATTAAATGCATAATTACTTTAAATATAGAAATAACAGATTGTTTAATGTTCCTTAAGCATTGCCCAGTGGGCAGTGTTTAGCAAAACCCTTTCTATATATACATGTTAAAATCTATTTATTTGATTGATGTTTTGGATACATTATGAAATCATTGTATACATGTAGTTACTCAAAACTAGTCTTTAATAAAATTTGTTATGTGAAAAATTAATACCATTTGATATGATCAAGTCACATATAAATTTTGTCACGTGTAGTAGAATAAAAAATAAATCGTTTTTAGTAGTTTTCTACTTCTCACATGCACGTATTACTTTTGCATGAAAAAGGTAAAAACACACAAAATACAAAAACAAAAATAAATATAAACAAAAAAATTCATGGTACTCAATTTTTTCCATCTGCCAACTTCTTTTACAACCCTCTACATTTCATCTATATAACTCAACTCAAGCAACTTTCTTGCCATAATCAAACAATGTCTCATCATCTCGATTTTGAACTGCTTTCACAATGCAGTACAAAATCGAGATCCAACCAAACGGTTGCATCTGACCTAGATGGAACCTTACTTGTTTCCCGAAACCCGTTCCCTTACTATTTCCTTTTAGCCCTTGAGGCAGGAAGCATTTTTCGTGCTATGGTTCTATTACTCGCATTCCCTATTGTTTACACTATTTCAATATTTTCTGAATCAACCGCCACTCGTATCTATGTTTTTATCTCATTTGTTGGGCTAAGAATTCGCGATATAGAGCTTGTTTCAAGCTCGGTTTTACCAAGATTTTACGTAGAAGATGTTCGACCCGACACATGGAAGGTGTTTAACTCATTTGGGAGAAGGTATGTGGTGACATCAAGCCCTAGGGTTATGGTGGAACATTTTGTTAAGAATTTTTTAGGTGCTGATAAAGTGATTGGGACAGAACTCGAGGTCTCGAAAAATGGTCGAGCCACTGGGTTCGTTGAAGAACCCGGTGTTCTCGTTGGTGAGCTTAAAAAAGCTGCCGTTTTAGAAGAATTTGAAGGTTCGAATTTGCCTGATTTGGGTCTAGGAGATGGTGAGACTGACAAAGATGATTGAGAAAAGGTAGGGGAGGGAGTCGCCAGAGAGAGAGTGTCGACTTAGGGTTTTATCTTTGGTGTTTGCATTTTTGTTGTTTTCATCAGTAGCAGGGGGATATCGAACCCAACACGGAATATGAAGGTGGGAACATATGCAATAAGTAGTTACTTAAGTAAGCAATCACAACCACTATTATTAGTCGGTCTTGGATCATTAAACTGCCTCAAAAGTGAAAGACCAGGTTAAACCAAAGTGTCTTAAAATGGTTTCGCAAGTTACGTTTACAAGTCATGCACAACCCCACTGAGACTCTGTAAAGTCAGGACATTCGGAATTTGGAGAGGTATGGCTATGGAACACATAGTTTGCTGAGATGAAAGGTAATGTGCTCCGATTTTGTTGTTATAATAGAATGTGACATGATTTTAATTCAGGGCCAATATAATTATGTGTATTGTTCTATTCCGAGAAGGTGATTACCAAAAGTTTATCAATTAATATTGATTTTGAACGCATTTAATCTAAGAATTTAAAATTTCATACCTTTTAATGTACTATATTGTAAAATTTTCTTTTTTGACCTCTTTTAAAGCTAATGGGAACTTTTATGCAGTGTTGGCTAATTTGTTTTGTTGTTTTATAGGAGCACCAAAAAGGTTGACGGTATCACAGTCCCCAATAACGCGTCAAAAGGTTGAAAACAGGTCATTCTAAACACAATGTGAGTTGTTGGTTCAGGCTGCCATGCCACCAATATGATCTGAGGCGATTTTCTTTCTCCACAATTATCTTTCGGTAAGTATTTATCAACTGTAGTTGATTATCTGAGGTGATTACATTTAGGTTTGCTTTAATATTATTTATGTTTAGGATTTTTTTGCAGCCGTATCCACACCAACTGGTCCGCATGGGTTTCAAATCCAAAAGCTTAATTGCTCACTTAGTGTTAATACACGCATATCTCAAGTATGTAATATTGTCGTATGTCGTTGGTTTTAAATCTTTATAGTCTTCTTTGTATATTTTGGTTTTTTTAATAGTTGCTCTTGCATCATCTTATATATTGAATCAATTATAGATGATAGTATCTATGAAAAAAGTTATCAATGTGAATAGTTAGGTATGGGCCTGAAGGATTATATCTATGGTAGCAACTTTATATTTAACCATGTAATTTGGATAGGAGGAACTAGGACAACGGTATTCAATAGTAGCGGGAAAAAAAATTCTTTTCTAGAGGTCAAACCAGTGATATATAAAACTGGAACCATTGACGGGTCATTTTGAAAATCGGCATGTCGAGGTGGTAACCATTAACGGGTCATTTTGAAAATTGGGTCCGTCAACTCATTCCACGACAATACATTATGGTTTACTATCTGTTAATTTCTATTTGTTTTACCTTTTGACTTTGCCCTCCGAATAATGTTTCATACGTGATATCATATCTATAATACAAAGGCAATAATAGGTTTGAATAATGTTTGTCAAAATTCCATTCCCTAATTTGTTATTCATTAAATTTTGTATTGTGAAAAGTAGAAAAACGGCATAGCGAAATTACAAAGCCAATGAAAACTTACTGGTAAATAAGTGTTTTATGTGCTCGACATGCAAGTTATATTTATTTTCTTTTCTGTTTTATTTTATGGTTGACGTAAGTGACATGCGTTATAAATTAAAGTTCAGTTAGCCTGGTCACCATTATCTTGATGATTTGTTTGATGCTCATAAATCTCAATGTAGATGGCAAAGACAATGCCTTTGAAATATTGGTTAGATTCTATCATGTGTGGCATAAACCTTTTTGCAGTTGATGGCACTTTTGCTGCTACGCAATACATCATCTGTATCCAATCCTTACGACGCTAGAGATGAGGATACTTTTACGTTATTAACTGTAAGTGGAGGATTGGAATTATTATAGGGTTAATATTCAGAAATACGGGATCATGTAATAGACAGATGGTTGTATAAGAGTGTTTAACTATTATATAAAGATCTAAAAAGTCACTTACTAATAAATATTAGAACCCCCAACGAGACATTCTTGGATTTTAACTTCGTGAAATAGACATACTTCATTTCGATTGTGCTTTTGGTTTAAATTTTGTTGTTTAGAAACAATTCTGATTTTTTTTTCTCTTCCTTTCTTTTATACCCTTTTAGTTTGATCAATAAAAAAATCCACCCTCTTAGTAACATTTTAACACTATAATTTGTTTTCTCTTATAAGGATCTTTGTTGTGTAGGCTACTGTCGGTGGTCATCGGAATGTGTAGTTGTATTATCACGAAGGAAAAATAGGTATACGGGTTAAATGGGGCAAGTCTTTTTGTTCTCTACACTTATAACATATTCTCTTCAAGTTCCCAATTTGTGCTATCTTTGTGTTGAGACCATAATGTAACAACAGAACCTTTAGTCTCGAGATGGATAAATGAGTGTTTGACATTGCATTTTGAATGTAATTATAGAAAATTAGTTGTAACACAACACGCTACAATGTTTAAACTTTAAAGGGTTAATGGATAGCAATATTGTTGCGATACTATGACTATGGGTGTTTGTTGATGTCTGTTGAGTTTGGTGGTGTCCTATGTCGAATTTTTGTGGCAGTGGGTGTTTGGCATATTGGCTTACACGGATACCTCATGTGTTTTTTGTTTTGGTCTTTACACTCTCTACACTAATAAAGTAATCTCTTTAAGTTCCCAACTTGTGCTATCTTTGCATTGAGACCATAATGTAACAACATAACCTTTAGTCCCTAGATGGCTAAATGGGTGTTTGGCATTGCATTTTGAATGTAATTATAGAAAATTAGTTGTAACACAACAAGCTACAATGTTTAAACTTTAAAGGGTAAATAGATAGCAATATTTATGTGGTTTTATGACTGTTGGTGTTTGTTGATGTCTGCTGAGTTTGTGCCAACCATCTGAAAAAGTTACACTTATTATTTTTAAATGAAATACTTTCTTTTATTGTTGATGTTTCAAGATCCCTTCCAATAGTAAAAAAGTATGATAATAATGTGCGCCCAAATCAGTATCATCAATACTTTTTAATGGTCAAGTAAGTAATTATCTCAACCTTGAAATAACTAATTCTCCTACCACCAATTGTTGTTTCTACTGATGTTTCTATTTTTTGTGCCCCCTTTATCACATGACTTCATTACACATCAGGTTTACATGGCAACAAATTTAGAATGAGTTGCTTTTATTGTTTTCAGCTATTAAATATTAATCATTCATCACTCACCTTGCTACTGTACTTCCCCCAAGTTGACCGGTTCATAAAGAATGGGTCAAAGCTACCACATGTTTCATTTTCAAACATTTTTAAGATAGTTATGTAGTCTTGGTTGGTTTATTTTAGAGAATATATATAGTGCAGGATACAAATATGTTGCATAAGTAAGAGAATATAGTGCATCTGATAGTGTAAACAAGAGCCAAGGCCAATCGCTTTCAAAAATCGGATTGTATCTGCCATGTCGTGTTTTCACACATGGACAACTATATGTTGTTCTTTCACATGTCAAAAGCAAAAAAGGTTTGAAGGTTGTTGTTTCAGATGCGGATGGTAACATATAAAAAACTACTATAAATGTGATATATAAAGAAATTCTTCAACGTCTATGATCAAACAGTCAATAGGTACATACAGTATACATATTACATGTTTTGTGGCATTTTTCTTATTTACACTTATTATAAATCCCAAACTTGTTTTACTTACATATTTTTTAAACTTATTAGGTGTTCACGTAATGGACCTTTTGTTGAAGTGTTAGAATGGTCACTACATACATTTGCTTCTCAAGACAAATATATTACAGATCATGAGGCAATGGACGTTTATTACACATATATTTACAAGCATTTTATTTTATACTATTTGTGACTTATAACTTATGATTTTGTTAGAAGAAAATTTCATAGCGTTTACGTTCTTGTTCTTTCTTACTTTATTCACGTACTTACTTTTTTTATTCAAAAATCCACTAAAATCCTGTGAATTCCACGGGTCTATAAGCTATTTACTATATAATTTACATAATATCGGGGGTATAAATATGTATAATACGAGACTCATCATAGTGCTTCACATCTATTTCAAGTAAGCTAAGTATAAGTCTAGTTTTTAAGGGATTACAGCAGGTTCAAACAACATAGAGATCTCACATGTTCATTTTGCTGATCATGTTTTAGTTTTGGGAATGTGGTAACCTTGTGTTGTATTTTAAGTTGCTTCACTTACCTGCCAAGCTCCAATTCTTTCTTGCACTTACCTTGGAATACCCCTTAAAGACAACATGAAAAAAAGCTTTAACCGGAAGGTGATCATCGATAAGTTCACAAAACAGCTTACCTCTTGCTAATCTCCCTTTCACATGAGGCAGATGGCTCTACTCTAATCCCTACGTGATGCGCTTGGCAATTACTTAAAAAAAATTAAAAAAAAAATGAAACAACAACAACAACAAATTGGATTATAAACTAGAATGAAAAGCTAAGGAGAAACTTCGTTTAGGGTAGGATTTTAGAAGATAACAACATCACTTAAGTTGCCCCGGAAAGGTATGTTCACATTCAATTACGAGTGGTCTTGAAGCTAGCATCCTTCTAGCCTCTAATTTTGGGACGGTTACTTAATAGAGTTGTTGCTTTACCAAAGGGCTTAATTCCTTCCCAATTAAATTCCTGTGGGTTCAAATCTTGCTTAGGATGTTTGAGATATATAGGTTTTTTATATACGATGAGATAATTAGTTGTCGTTACAAAAATAGTGGTGTTGCTTTATTCCGAATCTACTCCTCTCTTGGAAATAAGTCATCAACCTATAGAAAAATTAATCATTTAATAAGGAATTTTCTACTTGCAATATTCTAAACACTTTAATTATTCGAAAAGTGGGAGATGCATAAAAAAATTATTGGCAAGACTCGGCATTGGGGAAAATATTTTAAGACAGCTTTTCCAATATTTTTTTATTTGGAGACTAATAAGTATTTGCATGTTAGTGGAAAGATGTAGAGTTGAATGCGAAATTTATCAACCTTTAGGCAGTGTATTTAATCATGCTAGAGTAACATAGATAAATGTTAGGAGAAAGTTCGTTCTCCAAGAAAATAGAGAGGTAAAAATGAAGGAAACTTTGCAATATCATAACAAATGGAATAATTTTTTGTATTTTTTTTTAAAAATTGTAATTTTACAAGTTTTAAAGATTGGTAGAGCTGAAAACAAAAATTATAATAAAATAAAGGGATGAACTACTATGGGAGATAACGACGATTACTTATGAACAATCTACCTAAATGTCGGATAAACTTATAACTGTCTAATCTTGCAAGTACGGGAATTATCTTAGATATATATGTTCTCAAGTTGGATGGTTGAGGAACATAAACTATGATAGATGCAGTTAATTAGTGGTTGGATCGACTATATGTAACCTTTCAATACACGCATTAAGTCTATTTCACCAATTCACAAAAAATCAAACCTCACCTACTAGTTGTTCACCTAAAGAAAAACTTAAGCCCTAGATTCACTATTGCTAGTTGAGTGTCACTATTATCTGAAGGCCACTAATAAGTTCATTTACTAAACCTAATTCAACTGCAAATCACTCTTAACCGAATATGTCTGAATAACCGTAGTTCTATACCAATTAAATCCATAACCTTGGTCTAGGAAAGTGCCCTAATAAGCAATAAATTACTAATATAGCAAGGATGACTAAATTTATGATACTAGCTAGGTATCTACAAGAAATAAATCTCAGATTCGTGTAGGATAGTGATATAAATAGTAAAAACCACATACCTGTAAAGATTTAGTTGTCACTAGTTGTTAACTTATCCTAACCTAGGTCTCATGCATCATAAGTAATCACTAATAACTTTAGCCCTACATGTTAATGATGATCACACAAATAAACATGAAAATTATTGAGGTAAAGGACATAATTAATCAAGAAGATAATTGAATTGATAAACAAGTGTTATAGGATGATCATATGATGTTTAGACTTGATAAGAGCACAAATATAATGCTAGAAAATCCCAAAAACATTAATAGTGTTTCATCCTATAACCCTAAATCCTGGATGCGCATGTACAATAAGAAAATTGTAGCCTGCGATGGCGTCTGCCCCTTTTGCGACTACGTCGCCAGTCATGGTTCTTATGACGGCTAGGGCTTCCATCTTCCACGGCGTCTGGTCTTAACGCGGCAGAGTTAGGAGTTGTTTGCGACGCTGTCGTGATGAAACAGTTAAAATACCAAGTGTTCAAGCAAGATCCAAATTAAGCGATGTAACAAGCCAACTACCATTATAATTAACATACCAAGTGTTCAAAACATGCATTAATGTACTTTTTACAAAGAATGATACATTCATAGTTCACTCACTCTCAAAATGGTAAAAGGAATAAATAAATGAATATGATAGTGCTCACAAACCCTATGATACTCGAACAGACAATATAAGCTTGACAGATAACCAAACCTCCACCACTATGATGTAAGCCTATAAAATTAAATATTAAAGAGGTCTTTTCATGGATTGTAATGTAAGGAAAAAGGTAATTGAACAAACAGTTTATTTGGATATATAGGAATATGTTTAAACCGGTGGCAATAGAAATTTTTTGAACAAATGGTTAAAATTTATAAAGCTTTATAAGTGTTTTATGTCATCCCATATCAATAAATTATAAACCTTTTCTCAATTTGATAAAAATGTATTACAATTTTATAAATGTTTCACATTACACATACAATAATCGTGTTGAGTTTATAAAGAGTTCGAAGAATTAAGACTTTTTCATACCACCTAGATTTCTCACAACGATTGAAGAAAGATATAAACTTTTTTATGTTTTTTTTTTTTTTTTTTTTTTTTTTTTTTTTTTTTTTTTTTTTTTTTTTTTTTTTTTTTTTTTTTTTTTTTTTTTTTTTTTTTTTTTTTTTTAACCTGTTCATAAACCTTTTATAATGGATGCTCTGGTAAATAAGCCAAAATGCATCAATAAAGCACTAACAATAACAACTAACAACTCCGGACCATGCCAACGTATATCACCACTCACAATCTCTTTGTGATACTTTTTTCTTTCTTTCTTATTTCTTTCCGATTTCTTTTTTTCTAACAAACTGAAGGTGTTATTACACAACTATTTTATTTCCAACATAATCATAACATCATCACAAGATAATCATGACATCATAAAATTTTGCGCGATTTTCACCATGCGATTAAGTTACTATTCGACATCTTTATACTCTTATATCAGGAGTTAGGTTTATAACTAATCTAAATTATATTACAGTTCAATGTATATTCAATTTATAAGGGAATTTTTCATAGATGTCCTTATTCATAGGAGTTTGACAACCTACCATTCTCTTTCCTTACACTATATTTTTTTGGAGGTTTCGTAATCATCTAGTGTTTGATAAAATGGTGCTAATAATTTTATTCTTGAAAAAATACGGGCCTATTAGTTCTTATGGATTCAATATCTGTGGGGTTGTCATTCTTATTGTCTTATTGTGGTTAGGATGTCAATACACGTATAGTAAACTGGCATAAAGTTTTCCAAGTTATAGCGCCCTTTAATACGCCTTTAAATGTACACATACTTACATGTAACTGATTAGTCTTTTTGCAGGAATTCTTACATGGCTAAAGATTATATATTTATAAAAAAAAGTATACTTTATGTTACATAAAGGCTAAACATACATCAATATAAGGTTTTGCCTGCTTTTCACTGCCTGATTCGTTTAAGTCACGAAATATCAAGGTTTTCAAGATTTGGAACTGAATTAGTCAATTTATATTTCATTGAATAAGATCTATATCTACATTCTCATAGTCATTATTTATTTTAGATCTAGATTAAATTCAACGTAGGCGTTTGATTCATAGGAGTGCCATCGCAACTTTGTCTCCCTTGCCATATACTTCGTTTCTTATTTGTAAGGAAATTTATTATCATACAATCTAGCAGGAGCTTAGAGGAACAAGAACATGCAAATTACATAAGAATTTTGCATGCCATAATTGGATCATGAAGCCAATCTTCTTCACCAGAGAGTTGTTCCTCAAAGGCCACAAATCAAAGCATTTACGGTTCCTATATCTCTATAATATCCACATTGTTGTTTGAATAACAACGACAAATCAATTTGTATTAGGGATGGATGTCAAATTCTCACCAATTTGACAACATTTTCCAACTTTATACTGCCACCGAGAAATTTACAAGAATGTGTTGGGTAGTTTTCAAGTCATCATTTACTATATATCTAGCTATGCAATGTTAAGAGTGTTTGTCATAAAGTATTCAATCATCATATTGTTAATAACTTAAACATGTATGGCCAAAACTCGGATTAAAAGAAAACTAAAAATGCTTAGTTGGCACGTTCACACCCTAGTTGGGGCGCGCAACCATGAATAATGGGAAAAATGAGAAAATAAAAAACCGTAAATGGATAGTCATTGAAAGAGCAACAAAGTATAGGAGCTCAACCTAGGAGATCGTATAGCGGATGGGTCATAAATGAAACCAAACACCATCGGCTAATAATTAAGATTGTAGCTGGTGACTAGATAGATCTTAAACGCTAAAAAAAACCTTGAAAACCTGAACTTTGTTTTTGAACGGCGATTTGATTAATCAAAATCTAGCAAGTTACCAGAAGAGATACAAAAAGAGAGGGGGGGGGGTTACAACGTTACAAGTTTGATTACTAGATTACACCACTCTATCCAATTTTAAGATGAACTTCTACCTCTGGTAAGGATCCAATTGAACCACAATACTTTAGTGTCATTAAGGATCGCATTTTTTCTCTCTAATTTTAAGACTACGCATAGATTCTCATTCACTTTCCTTTTCCCTCGTTCCAACAAGATGGAATAAATCATCCCGTCTAAATTTTATATCTTTACTCGGTGATGAATCGAAGAATGCCCGCATGAAAAAATATCGACGAAAGGGGAGTTGATTTACATACCATTAGAAGGGCTTTACTTAGGTCGACCTTTCTTTAGGTTAAGTGGCGTGTAACTAATCTCGCTAATATCTCTGATTTGGGGACAACATGTCCCTCGTGTGATGAAGATAGTAAGACATAAAAGCACTTGTTTGTCTCAAGCAACGTAGCGGCCGAAATTTGGACGGATGTTGTCAAATGGTGGAAACTACCCAATATCACAGAGTTTTTTTTTACCAATATATTGTTTTCACAAAACTTATTTACCAATGTATAGTTTGTTCAAAGATATTAACTAAAGTATGGTACTACTCACCAATACAATAATATAACATATTTTTGTATGTTTTTTTGGGTAAAGGGGAGTAATCCTGCACCCTGGTAAATATATTAACCAAAACGTTTAAGTACAATGGATATGGGTGAAATTCCATATCTCAGCCCGTTACATAGGCATAAAGCTTACAAAACAAGATACTTCCTATTTTCTAAACAAGAAAACAAACAACTACTCACATGAAAACATATGACATAACGAAATAAAATTACTTTCTAAGACCTTGAAGCTTGGTGTCATACATGGCATTAAAGGCATCTAAATTCCCTAGAAGATCATAAACCTGATTCGCATAGTCATCATAGTCATAGTCATCATAATCATCTTCAAACTCTTGGCCACCACCGAATAGATTAGCAGACTAATCAAATGGGTTGGCAACCACCTCATCTTGAAACTACGATCTCTCCCACCTTAGAAAAAGGGTTAACTCTCTTAGTAGAAGAGGCGGGCGGAGTACAAGAATCACTAGTTTTAGGAGCCACAACCGACTCCTTCTCTTTCAAATCACTCACAAGGGGTTCTTGTGATGCATTACCTGTCTTAGTAGACTTATCTTCATTAACTTCCATTGTACGACCAGAATCCACATCCTTGTTGGTGTCATTAGAAGGAATACCAAAAGCATCCGTATCTTCCATATTAAGAGCATCAAACTGGTTAGATGTAGAAATCTTTGTTCCACTCGAACTAGCCACATCAGAAGCATTCTTCTTAGTGACTTCCACTTTCTTAGGTTCAGGAGGAGTCTTTTTGGGTTGATATTGAAACTGCTTACCCACAACAGGTTTAGTAAACCCTCCATGACCCAGAATAGTAGGACCACCTTGCTTTCCCTTCTTATTGCTATTGACCGTCTTGAAACCATCATTAACAGGCTTAGTAGGCTGAGCAGGAGGTACAACAACTTTAGGACATTCAATCAGAGTATGGCCAAAAATCTTACATATTTTTGTATGTTCATCAAAGACAAATGATAAATTGTAAAAAGAAAAAGACCTAAAGAAGACGAAGCCCTCCTACTTAGGCTTCCTTTCTTGAGCAACTCCACGCTACATTCATCTCCACAATACAATTTTTTTATTATGTGTATCACATAAATGACTAATAGCATCCGTAATTAATTAATTTCTAGAACCTATGTTTATGCATAAAATATGAGTTAAAAGGCATGGGGGATGACTTTTGTACAAATCTCTTTTCCATTGCTCGATCATTTCAAGAATGATTTAAAAGAAATAGAAGTACAAAAATGAAACGAAGATGGTCAAAAAACAACAGAAAAATTGTTTACACCGAAAAAACATAATTTTCATCGGCCCATAGCCGATACGAGTATTTTTTATGTTTAAGCCTAGCATTGGCCCATTAGCTGTCCAAAGAAAAACCCTAATCTGAATTTAATTGTTTGTCGGGCTTTACATTTTGTTCCTTTTGTATATATATATGCATGACATGCCTTTGAGTAAAATCACTCAACAATGAAGCCACCGAAATCTTCAAACCTAATTCCCTTTTTCACTGCAATAGCTTTGCTCTCACCCCACTATTTCCAATAAAGCAATAGGCAATCATTGTTCATTGTATTTCGATTGTAGTCTGGTTCTTTCATTGACTTGGATTGGAAGAGTATTTCCAGTTCAGGTTGTTTGAAAGTCAGATAAACCCACTTTTGTCCTCATGAACCTCTTGGCCTCGTTGATGCTAAATTAAATGGGGTTCTGATTAACACACAAACGATACCTCACTAAAGGTTGTTTAACCGCATCCATTTCAAGACCGGAACTGCTCGCCCTACTTGACCAACCCACCACAGATTTCTCTGAGCAACTTCACCCAGACTAAAAACCGACAAAGAAAATGATAAATGATTTGTCGGAGCAAAATCGTTGTGGTTTTTTTGTAGGCTACTTTTTGAAAAGGAGTTAACACCAAGTGATGTTGGTAAACTTAATAGATTAGTTAAACCTAAGAAATATGCTGTGAGGTATTTTCCTACATTACACCATAATGATAAGTCACATGGATTTGCTAAAAATGAAGCGAATCTTACTTCCTGGGCTGTATAAAAAAGATTGTGAAAGTTTTGGTATTGTTGTTGGAAGAGTAGCCAAAGTTTTGTCTTTACTCACGGTTGGAATCAGTTGTTAAGGAAGAGAGATTAATGGTGGTTGAAGACGACGGAGGGTAAATTGACAAAAATGCCAACACGTGCTAAGCATGTGAGGCCGCTTAACGGGAGAAACAACACTCGTTAGGCTTTGCTGGGTTTTTAGCAAAGCCACGTCAGCTTCAGTGAGCAAATCGAAACAAAGTTGTTTTCGGTGTTCTTTTGCAATTTCCGAAAATATTAGGGACGTAATATGCAATTTATATTATATGATAGGGGCAATTCCATATATACCAACTTAAGCATCGTAATTCCATATTAAAACACATTGTAGTTATGCACTAAAAACTTGTGTTTTGGGTAAATATGGAATTTTGATACTTATGTTGGGTAAATATGGATATGCATAGATTAAAAAATTATATGAATGATCAAGTTTTGTTGGTTTACCTGTTTTACTAGAAGATATTCATAACGACTATATGGATCTCTTGTATTTACTTAGGATTCAAGATTTTGATACACCGGCCTGTACTACTTTATGTAGTTTCAACTGATTTGTTTCTTTTTATTTGCTAAACATATAAACAATTCTCGTAGTGTAAAATAATTATCATAGAATCTAGATCAAAATACAGATTCATATGTTTTTAAAGCCCTTTTCAGATTGGAAGTCTCTCTACGTACGTACTTGATGCCCTTTTCCCTGTGTTGAAATAAAAATGTTGTTTGTGAATGTGGTAGTAGCAAAGCATCGGGCCGGTCCTGATGGGCTGAAACTTTTCAAAACGGGTGATTTTATTCTAAGAGGTTTAAATTCTTCGTTCAATGCCCTTGTCCCATAAATACAAAACCCACTTTACATCAAAGACCATAAACCCATTAGCCTTATTAGTTGCAATAGAATTGAAGGTACTTGTGAAGGTTCTCCCCAATAAACTTCTCCAATTCATCAAATCTATTATTGGTGATGTTCAAAAAACTTGCATTGAAGGAAGACAAATTATCGATGGTCCCTTAAACCGAATCATCTTTTAAGCTTTGATGAGTAAAAACCACATTTTAGAAAGATCAACTTAAGACTAAATAACATAATGAGACAAATGGGTTTTAGCAATAAATGAAGAATGTGGGAAAAAGGGTCCTTTGAATCGGTTTATGTTTCATTTATTATAACCGGGTCGCCCACCAGTGAATTCACAATTCAAAAAGGCATTACACAAGACGACCAAAAACCCCAATCTCATATTTATTTTTCAGAAAGATCAAGCAAAGACCAGCAGCCATTGTGAAGCAACTTAAAAGGGTCTTTTGAATACGTTTCTATTTCGATGTTGTTACAACCCAATATTATCACTTCCGACACATGTATTTTAGAGAGACAAAGATATGAATTCTAGAGAGAGAAAGAGGTAGAAAGAGGTGGAGAGAACTATGTGAGAATAAGCTTGAATATTATGAACTCACACACCCTCCTAACAAGCCTAGGAGGGTTTATATATTTCTTACAAAGGCCACATGGGCCGGACCTTGGACCTCATGTTGGGCCGAGCTGTTTAAGGCTTTACATTAACTTAAATGGACTAGCATTTTAGTAACTATTAAACGTTAACCTATTGGAATACTTATCGACTCAATAATGATCGTCACTTGTGTTCCTAATAATCTCCCCCTAAGGGACGATCATTGAGATCTCTCTTTGATTACATAAATGATCAACAATTCTAATGCTAACAATCTCCCCCTAAGGGTGATCATTGAGATCTCTCTTTTGTGACCTTGATCTTTGCTCTTAGAAGCTTGTTTTGTTGAACTTTGAGTCTTTGTGTAATAGCTTTGCTAGATCCTTGGTTCCAATCATGCTTTGTGATCTTTAATGAAATCTCTTTTAATCTTTCTTGCCTTTGATCAATATCTTTACTCTGTTGATTTGTTTACGTCTTCTCCAACATGCTCATACTTTGTTTGAATTTGAATCTATGTGAAGTTCTCTTTTCATTGACTTTAATCTTTGTTTCTTTACTTTGTAGATTCTTTCACTTTGACTTAGAAATGTTCTGAACTTTGCTTTGATCTTTGAAAAGAGCTTTGTTGGGTATGAGCATGTGGATCTTTGAGTGATGGTAACGGTCTTTCTCCAAGGAACATTCATAGGTAGCTGCATGGTAAACGTTAGTAATAATCACCAATTGATTATTGCGGACTTATCATAAAGATTAGACCATTACGATTGTTTTACTGATGAATGTCTTGATTCCATTCACCTTGGTCGGGCACATCAGCCGTCCTAATCCTATTAAGGACAGTTATCGATACTTTGGATAAAATCTAAGTACTGACCCACATTTTCAGGATTCGATTCGTGAAAGGAATCTCCTTAACGGGATTTCCAGCAAAGGTTGTTCGAATTGGATACAACAACATAGTGTGAAGATCTCTCTTAATGGGACTTCGAGATTATCAACAACATAGTGTGAAGACTCTCTCTAACCCTTACAAAGGTTGTTCGTGAATTGGATACCCACAAGAAGGCTTACACCAGATATACCGAAGTATACCCATAATTCAGGTGAGCCGCTGAAGTATACCGAAGTATCACTCCACGACTATAGACCGTTTCGAACAAGTAACCACCATAATATGTAAGGCAAGATCCGAAGATCTATATAAGACTCTGATACAACTTGCGTCCTTTTTGGCGAACACAAGTGTATGCATAGGAAAGTGTATCCTAAGAGATCTTTTAATGAATCTCATGGCTCTAGACTCGATTATGTGCATTTTAGTTTTAGTCGTCAGAGGCATGGAGCAGAGGGCCTCCTTTTCAATATCAACACATCTCGGAGTGAGAAGTCGATAGATTATGCAAGGTTCTCCGTGAGAATGAAACAAGTCCCTTTTAAGAGATACCCGACTGGCTAGAAGGCTAAGTGCAGTGCGTCACTGGGTCCATGACGTCTTGTCTTCAATACCGATGTCATTTTAGTAACAACCAGTAGCATATGAATTGAACCCGGTTTCTGCCCTAAGGTTGAACATTTGGAGGGCTATTTCTTTTCACTATTTCATTTACTTTTCTTTTTACTTTTGCAACCCCTTCTTTCTCCTTTCATTTCATTACTCCTTTTTTCAATCATACCTAAGGACTTCTAATTCTACTATATTGGAATTGTCCTTGGGTAGATCCCTCCGACTCTGGCGGATCATTGGACATAAACCTAACATTAATCACCTTATTACTCAATGATTATCCTAGGTTTATTGATCACGTACCATAAAACCTTTTGTAAAATCTCTCAAAGTGTTTATGATTATAACACATTTTGTTAACACTTCAAGAGTTTTGCATTTTCTGAAATACTCCCCCTTTACATGTGCTCATAATTTTTTAATATAAATTTGCACATGTTGGGTAGAGTTTGCACTTTTGAATTAATCGACATTTAGTGAATATGACCGATTCGAGACACGTTTACATCACTAGTTAGACTAGCTTGAGATTATTACCCGGCCTGGTCAAGTCCAAAGAAAGTTTCTCGAAAAGGTACATTCTACTTGGACAAAGTTCTTTCGATTACTGACATTTAAGTTTTTTCAATTTATTTGTTAAATCTGAGTCGAGCTCTTTTGAGATTCAATACAATCACATTTTAATCACATTTCTCCCCCTCAAAAATAGAATATCCATGGTATTTTTGATACCGATTGATTAAAACATTTGTTTTTGGATAGCTTATGGGGAGAAACGAATGTTTTTTTAATTCAATATCAGTTTCTTTTGAGCATGACCTTTTTGGAACATCTTTTCATTATTCCCCCTCAAAAATAGAACATTTTGAATAATTTAAGCTTTTAAGGATTTGAGGGAGTAATATTGATTACGCGAAAAGTGTTACGCTTTTAGGGGGTCATTTAAGCCCTAATCCATAATTATTTGATCAAATATTGCCTTAAATCGTTCCTTTTGTCATTTTAGGTACTTTGGAGAAGAAATCTGGAAAAGGAAGCATTTTGGACGTTTTTGGAGCATAAAAGTGAAGAAAACGACAAAGTCTCAAAATATGCTGGAAATAGTACCTGACGGCGTCACACTTTACCTGACGGCGTCACACTTTACCAGGTGACGGCGTCACTCTTTGACAACAAGGTGGATGATTTTTGCACTAGACGCCCTAGAAAGATTTTGGAGGAATTACACGTGACTGCGTCAAGTGTAAATGAATGTAGGTCGTCACGTTATAGCACAAAGGGAGACGCCCAGAGAAGATTAAAGAGGGACGGCGTCAGAAGTGGATCTGAGCAATCCGAGAAGAGGTTTGGCAGCGAGGTGACGGCGTCACACCCTATAACGTGACGCCGTCAGATTGTAAAATCTATATATATTCGTCTAATTTTCATTCATTAGTGTGGAACTTTTGGGAGAACCCTAGGGATAAACCCTAGCTCGTATTTTACTGAATTTTCAGGGGTTTTTCACCCTTGAGACCTTGATGCTTAATTAAAGATAAGTTTTCTTCTAAATCAATCAATATGTCTAGCTATGTGTTGTTTGATTATATCTTATGCTTGTCTTTCAATTAACATGCTAGGCTAGGTCTTTGGCTTAATTAGTTATGTGTGTAATTGTGTGGATGCGGGTAGTATTCCTTTAAACCATTCGTGTAGGGCCGTGTAGCGATCTTCCCTAGATTCTATAAGCTCCTACTGATCAGCATCGCTCTTTTTTGTCGACGCGACTAAAAGCTCCTAACATGGGACCACCTAGAATGTAGCTTATGCATTAAATACATACCCTATAAATCGTAGCCTACACATTCCCGATTCATGTTTCTTAAGACGTTCAAGCAAGTGACCGTGTATAGGAGTTAGCCAGTTTTCTTAAGCTAACATCGACTTCACCCACCCACCCAACAATCAGCAGAAAAAA